>PVHX01002966.1:26451-51224 GCA_004024805.1 Geosciurus inauris | reverse complement strand
GTAAATAACTAAAGGTATTGTGTCCACCTATAACTAAAAAATAAATATTTAAAAAAAAGAATCTGTTCTTTAAAAAACATCATTGTACCACAGACACAACTTACTAAACACTGTAACACTATCAAAAATCATTAACAAAAAATAATTTAGTCAGTCAAACATATGGCCCACTTCTATAATCCCAACTACTTTGGAGACAGAAACAAGAGGATCAAGAGTTTGAGGTCAGCCTAGGCAACTGAGGAAGACTCTCAAAATGTAAAAATAGAAAGGGCTTGGAATACAGCTTAGTTATAAAGCACTTGTCTAGTATTTGTGTGGAAATGAGTTCAATCCTTAGTACCGCAAAAAAAAAAACTTTAAACAGATCATTTCTCAAATATATGTATTAAAAATTACTGCAGGGGTTGGGGATTTAGCTCAATGATGAGTGACTTGACTGTCTGGTGTATGTGAGGCCTTGAGTTCAATCCCCACAACTACCTCCCCTTCCAAAAAAAATCACTGCAAATATCGTATTAATAATGAATATTTAGGGGCTGGGATTGTGGCTCAGTGGTAGAGCGCTTGCCTCGCATGCGTGAGGCCCTGAGTTCGATACTCAGCACCACATACAAAGCAATAAAATAAACACATTGTGTCCATCCACAACTAGAAAAATATTAAAAAAATAATAATAATAATAATGAATATTTACTGCTAGATATAGTGGTGCATGCCCACATCCCAATGATTCAGGAGGCTGAGGCAAGATAATCACAAGTTCAAAGCCAGCCTTAGCAACTTAGTGAGGCACTAAGCAACCCAGGGAGACTCTGTCTCTAAATAAAACATAAAAAGGGTTGCAGGGGCTGGGGCTGTAGCTCAGTGATAGAACACTTGCCTAGCATGCGTGAGGCACTGGGTTCAGTCCTCAGCACCACATATGAATAAGAAATGAATAAAATAAAGATCCATCAACAACTAAAAAAAAAAATTTTTTTTTAAATTTTTTTTAAAAAAAGGGCTGGGAATATGGCTCAGTGGTTAAGCACTCCTGGGTTCAATCTCCAGTACCAAAATAATAATAATAATAATTTTAAAAACATGTATGAGTTACCTATGCCCATTTGTAAAAACTATCTAAGCATAATTCTCACACATTTTTATAAGCAGCAATACTCCACAATTTGTGTGCTTCCTATATTTCTAACTTGCATTTCATTCTTTTTTATGAAGTAAATCATCAATTCTTATATTGCTAGTGTCAAGTCCATAGTTACTTATCTCCTTTCCAATTTTGCTTTTTCTATCAAATTAAAAACCCTAATTTTGGCCAGGCGTGGTAGCACATGCCTGTAATCCCAGAGGCTCGAGAGGCTGAGACAGGAGAACCATGAGTTCACAGCCAGCTTCAGCAATGGCGAGGTGCTAAGCAACTCAGTGAGACTCTGTCTCTACATAAAACACAAAATAGGGCTGGGGATGTGGCTCAGTGGTCCAATTCCTGGTACCGAAACAAAAAACAAAAAACAACAAAAAAAGAACAAGACCTAATTTCTTTCTCCAGGAGTAAGCAGAAATAGATTAGAGTGAAGAAAAAGGTCTTTTGCCCTTAAGACAGAAAGGAAAAAAAACAGAAGGGAGAGGAAAAAGTAAAAAAGACCAGGAGAAGAAAAGAAAGGAAGGGAAGGGAAAAGGAGAACAAGAGAGAGAAAGAAGTTGTTGACCTTTGCTCCAAATAATCCTGAAATGCATGGCACTCTAAGCAGTCACTTCAGTAAGGACAAACACATAAGGGATACAACTTTTAGATTTGAAACAGTTAATAAATGAAGCAATCTTTCAGTTTGATTATAAAAATAGTATTCTAAAAATAGTATGAACACAGTCAGCTGACAAAACTGTTGCAAAATGTGTCAGAATACATCTAAGATGAAAATACTCAAAACAAAAATACCAGTACTAAAAAGCATGCCATATTAAGTGGCTCTTTTTAAGCTAAGGGGTTTTGGAAATAAAATGTCGGGAAAGTAATTTTATCCAGTGACTGTAAATTTAAAGCACTGGCTACATTAGTGTGTGAAACAGAATGTTAAGCAGAAAAGTAATTTAAAAATTATTAGAAATTCAGAGAACAAAGGATTGCTAGGAGGAATAAGGAAGCAAGTATCACTGTGTGGCTTCCCACTTCTGCAAAGACTACTGGAATCCTCAATACAAGGCAAGTGTGATGAAGAAAGACCAAGAACTATAAAACTGTGAAAATCTTTCAAACTAAATTTTTATCATTATATAGAGTAACCTGAACAGAAATAAAAGTGTTACTTTCAAAAGAAAACAAAAATATGTAACAGTAAAAGAACTGAATAAAATTAGAGAAAATAATTACAGAGAATCACACAGTCTTGCACAATGTTTTAAGTACCATATTTAAATTTTTTTTTAGTGGTATTGGGGGATTGAACCTAGGGGGCACTCTACTAATGAGCCACACCCCTGCCCTTTTATTTTTTATTTTGAGACAGGATCTCACTATATTGACCAGCGTAGGCTATACTTTCGATCTTTCTGCTTCCACCTCCCAAGTTACTGGTATTAGAGGTGTATACCACCACACTTGGCCCATTTTAAAACTTTTACAGAGACATTAAGTTTCTAATTTTTTACTATAGTGCTACTATACTATAGTAGCACTCTTAAAAATACTCTTAAAAGTAGTTTAAGAGTACTCTTAAAAGTAGTTTCAGATTTCCAATATTCTTTCTG
Source organism: Geosciurus inauris (assembly GCA_004024805.1). Classification (NCBI taxonomy): domain Eukaryota; kingdom Metazoa; phylum Chordata; class Mammalia; order Rodentia; family Sciuridae; genus Geosciurus; species Geosciurus inauris. The sequence goes on along the minus strand of PVHX01002966.1, from coordinate 48,476 downwards.
AACCCTTTAAACTTAACTTATCACTACAAAGAAGAGACTCACAATCAATAGTGCTGTACTTCACAATGTATACTCTATACAGTGAAGTTGCACAGCTCTGTGTGAAACACTTCACACCACTGGACCAATATAACTCATCTTCCTAGAATATTAATTTTAGTCATGGATATACAGAGAAATGTTTGCTTATAAAAACATTACCTAATAAATCTACTACAGATATGAACATTTAAGAGAATATATGAGGGTTGGGGTTGTGGCTCAGTGGTGGAGCACTTGCCCCACACGTGTGAGGCACTGGGTTCAATCCTCAGTACCACATAAAATAAATAAATAAAGGTATTGTGTTCATATATAACTAAAAAAAATTATTAAAAAAAAAAAAAAAAGAGGGCTGGGGTTGTGGCTCAGCGGTAGAGCATTTGCCTAGCCTATGTGAGGCACTGAGTTTGATTCTCAGCACCACATATAAATAAAATCCATTGACAACAAAATATTTTACAAAATTAAAAATTAAAAAAAATTTTTTTAAAAAGAGAATATATGAAACTTCCAAGAAATATCTCACTCCAGGACCTCTTAAGGTACACCTTGGGGACATGAAGGAGAGTTAATGAAAATGCTGAGAAGCACTGATACAAAGAAAAGACCATTAGATTGGAAATGAGAAGGCCTGGGTCTTATAGAATTAAAAACAAGAAAAAAACAAAGCAAAGAGTACTGGATCAGTAATAAGAAAGAACAAGGAACTCAAGAATGAGGCAGAAATTTTTGATTATTTGAATCTAAGATAAGAGGCAGTAAATCTGGTGAGTCCCTAAACCTTGTGTAGAATGTTCTTGAAGGTGTGGGGAAGGGACTGGGGGTGTAGTTCAGTGGTATAACACTTGGCTAGCTAGTATGGATGAGGCCTTAGGTTGTCCCAGGTTCATGGGACAACCAGCACCATGGGGTGGGGGTGGGAGCTGGGGTTGGGGTCTGTGGTAGAGCACTTACCTAGACAGCATTTTAGAAAAATTTTCAAACATATTCAGATTAAGTAGATGCAAAATCCAAATACTATATTGTGTCTTTTTGTGTAATGATACAATATGCATGGCATGTATGAAATATACATTGTTTTATAATGAACTACTTTCCTATCATTTCTCTTTTGAGGTTAAAGTATTATGAATATACATAACAAGCATAGGTAGGTTATACTAATAATAGTAGTGATATTATTACGAGGTGCTGGTGACTAAACCCAGGCCCTTGTACATGCTAATAACCACACACCCCATACTGAACTATACTCTCACGGCTTATATATTTTGTAAATTTTATTTTAAATAGTTAATCACAAAATGCAACATGGAGCATTTTGAATCAATCAGAATTGAGAGTCACTTACTTAAATCAATTAAATTTCACAGAACCACAGTGTTTCTTTAAAATACAAAAGAGCACCAGGTGCCATGCCTGTAATCCCAGCAACTTAGGAGGCTAAGGCAGGAGGACGCAAATTCAAGGCCAGCCTCAGCAACTTAGCAAGGCCTTAAGCAACTTGATTAGACTCTGTCTCAAAATTGAAAAAAAGGGGCTGGAGATGTGGCTCAATAGTTAAGCACCCCTGGTTTTAATCCCAGGCATCAAAAAATAAAATGCTGAGAGCAGCCAGATATGATGACACATGCCTATAATCCCAGCTACTGGGCAGGCTGAGGCAGGAAGATCACAAGTTTTAGGCCAGCCCAGGCAACCAGCAAAACCATATCAAAATAAAAAATAAAAAGAGCTGTGATGTAGGTCAAAGGTAGAGCACACTGCTGGGTTCAAATTCCAATACTATGGAAGGAAGGGAGAGAGGGAGGAAAAATATCAGTGGTGAAATCTGGAAGGTTTCCACAAGAACAAGGAAAATCTGATGCTTCAGGAAGAGACATGATAAGCAAAGTATCAAAATTTCAAGGTTAGAAAATGAAAAGTACCAACAGGCACTAACAGAAAATGTCTTGGTGAAACAGTTAGGACCACTGAAGAAGAAAGTCATAGACATTTATTACTAACCACCCAGGACTTTATAAGAAGAGGCTGCCTTTACAAAGGTACACCTCTCAAGGCAGGATAATGCTTGCACGGGAAGTTTTAAGAACAGGAACACTGAAGAGCAAGAAATTGCCGAACTAACTGCCTTCCCTCACTTCTCAGAGGCAACCAAAAAAAAAGTCACAAAAATGACTTTCAGAGGCAGCCAAAAAAATAAGCCAGAAAAATATCAGAAAGATAACTGATTTGAATACAGTGCAAAGGTCCTTGAAATCAATGAAGTATTGATGCCAGTCATAAATTCTTTAAGTTCATATTTAAAGAAGGCTTAATCAAGCCAATTCATGCCATTCTCTCTGACGGGGAGGAATTTTTTTAATAATTTTTTTAAAAAGTTGTTGATGGACCTTTATTTTTATTTTATTTATTTATATGTGGTGCCGATAATTGAACTCAGTGCCTCACACATGCTAGGCAAGCGCTCTACTACTGAGTTACAACCACAGCCCCTCAAAAGGAATGTTTATAGTGCTTTTATATTAAATTTTGAATGTGCGTAACGAAAAATTATAAACGCATATTTTACACATTGTATCATTCAGTTTCATGATGAATTTTACTACCTTTATGGTTGGAATGAAGTTTCCTGTTTTAACATATCAAATCTTCACAAAATCAATGACTCCTGATCACTTCTCTTGAGATCACTGTCCAAAATCCAATTAGGGCTGAAGTTCAGGATCACTTATAGTCATTTTTTAACCCTTTCTATTTATATCATTTCACTTTTCACCATTTGTCTATGAATTGAAAATCTTTTATAATCTACCAAAGTCTGTGGTAAGGAACACAGATCACTGACCTAAGCGAAGCCTGAGGGTTCAACTTGGTTTAAATGAAATGAACTAAAGAGGCTACAGGAAATAATGAGGTAATGTCTACATGTCTAAGACTGAGAAACTATAGAAATACATCTTTAGAGATAGAGAAAAAAGATGCTGGGTGTTGTGGCACATGCCTGTAATGGGAGAGGGGGGGTTGCAAGTTCAAAACCAGCCTCAGCAACTTAATAGGGCCCTCAACAACTTAGTGAGACCCTGTCTCAAAATTAAAAAACAAGGGCTGGGGATGTGGCTCAGTGGTTAAGAGCCCCTAGGTTAAATCTCTAGTACCAAAAAATAAGAGAAAAAAAATTAATAGAGACATAGAATGGTACTCTTCAGGAAATGAGTACTTCATGTGACATAATAATTCTAGATGAAAGGAAACAGCTATTAAAAAATGAAGAAAATTTCCCTAAAAATAAACCTTAATCATATATTTGAGAGCATTTTAAGCCAAAAATGCTAAAATTGAGAAAAAATTATGGGCTAGGTCACAGTTGAACCCCTGTTAACAAAGAGAAATGACACTAAGCAGTCAAGTCTGAAATCAACTATTAACCTAAAAAGACAGGTGATTATATTGTACTCTGTACATTCAAAATGAAATACAAAAAGTTACAAAAAGTAGAAGTCTTAAAGAATTGGAACTTATATGCCAGAAGCCAATAATCAGTAAGACATTTATAATTCTGAATATTACCAGGAAATGGTATCAACCACTCAAACTGACATTCTTTAACTGGGAGTGTATGTCTTTAGGAATATGCGTGCTCTGGAATATGCAACGATCTTCTGGGTGCATCCATTTTACTAGAAGAATTAAAATGCATATAGAGGGCTGGGCTCAGTGGCAAAGTGCTTGCCTCACATACACAAAGCCCTAGGTTCAAAACCCAGTTCCAAAAAAGAAAAGACCAAAAAAAAAAAAGACCCCAACCGACCAAAAAAATAAGGGAAACACACACACACATATATACATATAGATATATTATGAAAAATGCTAGAGCCAGGCATAGTGGCACACCTGCAATGTCAGCAACTCAGGAAGCTGGGGCAGGAGAACCACAAATTGGAGTCTAGCCTGAGCAAGTTAGTGAGAACCAGTCTCAAAATTAAAATAAAAAAGGGTTGGGGGTATAGCTCAGTGGTAGAGCCTCCCTCAGTTAAAGCCCCAGGAAAGAAAGAAAAAAAAGAAAAAAAGAAAGGAAGAGATATTTCTTGAAATCTAATTTGTATCATTGGAAGTAATGCACACTTTACAATCTTCTTTTTTCTTTTGTGGTACTGGGGATTGACCCCAGAGAGACTCTACCACTGATCTACACTCCCAGCCCTTTCTATTTTTATTTTGTGACAGGGTTTCCCTAAGTTGCAGAGACTGGCTTTAAAGTTGCAATCCTCCTACCTCAGCCTCCAGAGTTGCTGGATTACAGACCTATACCACTGCACCAGGCTCCTACTTTCTTTGGTTATGTGACACTGGCTGTTAGAGGTATCTTGGTGGGAAAGCCTTGAGAAGCGCAGCTTCCAGATAATTTCAAGAGGGCAGTGAATTTTCTAAGGAGTCAAGTTACACAGAAATGAGCATATTAAAATGTATATTTGCTTGCTTATTTCAAGAGATTCAATGTTCTTCAATCATGAGCAATGCCCTAAATTCAAGTGCCCCCCAAGAAGTACTTTATCAGAAACACTTACTTAGGAAACCAATTTAATCCCAGGTGCTCTGTCTTGGAATATAATATTCTTTCTACCATGTCATAAAGTGGTCTCCAAGGTAACTCTAAATCGTCTCTTGAAAGAAGTTCCTTTTTCCTAGTTTAAAAAAAAAGGGGGGGGAGGAAACATGTATGTGACGTATGTATGTATCACACACACTTGATAGAAAGCACAGTTAATCACAGTAGCTTTTGCATTTCCCTATTCGCTCCCTGGTAGAACATAGTATTATGAATAACAATGCACCAGATTCTTGCTGCTGCTCAAAGAGGACTAGATTAAAAGGGACATTTAAATTTATGCCACCATTACTGCGAACAAATTTCCCATTTTACCACACTATTTATGGAGTACTTAATGTTTGCAACACTGTGCTGAGTGCTCTGGGATTGCCAAAGATATAATGCCCCCTGTCTTCAAGAAAAATATAACCTGTATGGGTAAATAATTAGCATAAATGAAACAATCACTCAACATAAACTTGAATGTGTGCTATGGAAAAAAAGATTTTGTAGAGGAGATGAAATTTTTATTTAAAAGGTTAACTGACACACAAATTTGAACCTATGATAAGGTTTTCTGTGACCTTTCCCAAAGTGGCTCTCATTTCCTGAAACCTAAAAAAGAAAACAAAAATTAAAACCTTAGCAGAAATCACAGAAAATGGACTTACTTTAACAAGTTGATCAAGAGACGGGCAAATCCCTGCATCATGCTGATTTCCAGTTTTGGAATTGATACCAGCTCATACAATAACTTAATAAAAAGAACATGATCTTCTTTGCTAAATTTTCTCCCATAAAGTCGAATATATCTGCAAGAAAAGATAAGCCTTTAAAAATAATGACATGTTTGTGTTCCTCATCATATAATCTATATTAGTCAAGATGTGTAAGCAATTTAATGTGTAAGCAATTTAATCATTCATACAGGGATGAATGATTAAAGAAAATGTGATATATGTAATACAATGGATTGTTTGGTTTAAATAAAGAAGGAAATCCTGTCATATAAAACAATATGGATGAGGGACTGGGGTTGTGTCTTGGTAGTAAAGCGCTTGCCTAGCATGTGCAAGGCACTGGGTTCGATCCTCAGCACCACATAAAATAAATAAATAAAATAAAGATACTGTTGTGTTCATCTATAACTTAAAAAAATTTTTAAAAATAAACAAATGGATGAACCTTGAATGAAGTTAAGTCAACCACTCAAAAAAAGACAAATACTTCAAGGTTCCATTTATATGCTGTACCTAAAGCAATGAAACTCAGAAACAGAAACTAGAATGGTACTTGCCAAGAGGGGAACAGCAAGTTGTTTTTCAACTGGTATAGAATTTTAGTCATGCAAGATTAAAAATTCTAGAGACTTGTTTACAACATACATATAGCTAACAATACTGGACCATACACTTAAAAATTGTTAAGAGGGTATAGTTATGTGGAATTTTTTTTAACCACAAATACATAAAAGGTGTGGTGACATCTTAATTTCAAATATCTCTGATAAGCATTTTATTTTCATTCTAATCATTATATAGCAAAGTATTCTGTACTTCAATCAAGAGATTACCATATAAGTATTTTAATAGCAAAGGATTTATAATAAAAACTGAGTTCTCATCAACACTTGATGGCCCATTAAAACTATACTGTCTTGTTATGATAACTGGTCTCCAGATATAAGTAATCTGAAGAGTTCCCATCTCCTTCCTTTATTGAGCAAATATCAAAATATCATTCAACTTAAACTCCCTGAAAACTACTTAAAAACAGCATACTACAACATAATAAAAGGTAAACAGAACAAGAGTACAAATCCAGTTTACTGTACTAGTCACTATGTTTTAAGAATGGATATGATAGCCGGGCGCGGTGGCGCACGCCTGTAATCCCAGCACTTTGGGAGGCTGAGACTCTAAGCAATTCAGTGAGACCCTGTCTCCAAATAAATACAAAACAGGGCAAAACAGAGCTGGGGATGTGGCTCAGTGGTCAAGTACCCCTAAGTTCAATCCCTGGTACCAAAAAAAATAAACTGGGTGTGGTGGTATGTGCCTGTAACCCCTCAGGAGGCTGAGACAAGACTATACCACATTCAAGGACAGCTTCAACAACTTTGTCAGGCTCTCTTAAAATAAAAAAGGGCTGGGTGATGCAGCTCAGTGGTAAAGCACCCCTGACCTTACTCTCCAGTACCAAAAAAAAAAAAACAACAAAAGATATGATAGCCTAGCATGGTAGCACTACCCTGTAACCAGGCGATTACAGGCGCGCCCAGCTACAGTGTAACTCTATTGTGTACAACTAGAGAAATGAAAAGTTGTGCTTCATTTGTGTACAATGAATCAAAATGCATTCTACTGTCATGTATACCTAATTAGAATAAATTTTTTTAAAAAAAGAGCTCAGTAATGTAGTACTTCCCTAGCATGTGTGAGGTCCTGAGTACCACAAATAAAATGGAACAAAATAAAATGTCCCTTAATACCTCATAGCTAAGTGCTAAATGACAAGTATTGTATAATAAGAACTACTATGACCCATGAAATTTTAAAAAATATGTTTTTAGTTGTAGATGGACACAATACCTTTATTTTATTTATTTGTTTTTTTATGTGGCACTAAGGATTGAACCCAGTGCCTCACACATGCTAGGCGAGTGTTCTACCACCAAGCTACAACTCCAGTCCATGACCCATGAAATTTAGGAACAAGGGCTGGGGATATAGCTCAGTTGGTAGAATGCTTGCCTCACATGCACAAGGCCCTAGGTTCAATCCCCAGCACCACAAAAAACAAAAACAAAAACAAATCCACAAATAATTTCATACACTAACTTCAACTCACCACCCTCCATACCCAAAGCAAATAAATATATACTTTCCTGTACCTACATCAGTTCTAGTCTTTACCTTCTCTTCTCAAGGGTCTACCAAATAGAAAAATATATTAAAGAGAGCTGAAAGTAGCAGGGAAAAACTAAAGAATAAAAAATAAATTACTTTGATTTTACTCCAGGAACAAGACCCTCACTATTACATATAATAGTATTACATTTAATACATATTGCATTAAAGTTGCAGATACAACTTCTCACAGCAAGGGTTTTCTCATTAAGCCTATCTCTTCTCTTTTCCCTCAATTACCTATTTATTCCAAAGCACTGCCAGAGCAAATGATATACACAGGACAAGAATATGACTCAAAACATCTCCTTTAGGCAAAGAACTCACAATCAGGTATGAGACAATCATACATAGGCTATGAATTTCCACTTAGAAAATTAAATATATTATAGACAAATAGGACAAATTGTGTTAATAGGATTTTATGAATCTTTTTCATGAAAGTTTCATCACATACCAAGTGATCATTGACCTTGAAAGATTAGAAAGTTGAACATTTATGGATAGAGGTGGGAGTCATAAGAGACAGAACCAGATAGAACAGATTAAAAACCAGGTACTGCTATGACAAAGAGACATAATCAACAGAATGTCCCACATTCTCCCATTTCCCCTCCAAAGAGGATATGCTAAGGAACAAGAAAAGGAATACCTCTTACACACACACAAGCACAAAGGATATTATTAATTTCAAGTGACCACTAGACAGAACAAAGTTAGGGTTTTTTTTTGGTACCAGGGATTGAACTTAGGGGCACTTTGACCACTGAGCCACATCCCAGCTCTATTTTGTGTTTTATGTAGAGACAGGGTCTCAATGAGTTGCTCAGTGCCTTGCCGTTGCTGAGGCTAGCTTTAAACTCATGATTCTCCTGTCTCAGCCTCCCAAAGTGCTGGAATTACAGGCGTGCGCCACCGTGCCCAGCTAAAGTTAGGTGTTTCTAAAGTGAAGAATGGGCCAGGAGTGGTGGTAGGGCACATCTATAATCCCAGCAACTAGGGAGGCCAAGGCAGGAGGATTTCAAGTTCAAAGTCAGCCTCAGCAAAATTAAAGCCGCCCTAAGCAACTTCATGGGACCCTGGCTCAAAATAAAAAATAAAAAAAGCAAGCTGGGGATGTAGCTCAGTGGTAAAATGCCCCTGGATTCAATCCACAGTACCCAAAAATAAATTTTAAAAGTGAAGAATGGCTGGGTGCCATGCCTGTAATCCCAGCAACTTGGGAAGAGGCCTAGACAGGAGGATTCCATGTTCAAGGCCAGCCTCAGCAACTTGAGGCCCTGTCTCAAAATAAAAGATAAAAAGTGCATACCTCAGTGACAAAATCCCCTGGGTTCAATTCCCAGTACCAATTCCCAGTATTTTATCTAAAAAATAAAATTGAAGAATGTCTTATGGCTGGGTGTGTTGGTAAACACCTATGAATCCTAGTAACTTGGGAAACTGAGGCAGGAGGATCTCAAATTCAAGGCCAGCCCCAGCAATTTAGCAAAATAAAAAACAAAAAGGGTTGGGTATATAACTGCATGGTAGACCACCCCTGGGTTCAATTCCTAGTACTAAAAAGGTAAGAGGTGAGGCAAAGGGAGGGGAGGGGGGAGAGAGAGGAAGAAAGAGTATCCTATGCTTTCATTCAAACTTGCTTTACAACTCCCAACATTATAATCAACTCTGGATAGAATATTCAACACAGTACCCAAGCAAGCTGAACAGCATGGTTCTACATTTTTATTTGCTGAGAATTCAAACTGCTCTATGTCAGTCCATTGGGAAAGTTATTTTCTGTGTCTATAAAACCTAGGTTCTCTCATATGACTATAAACAGAGACAACTGATAAATGTATGAAAAATACTGAGTTAACTGTTCCAGAATGGTCATCAGTTTTTCATAAGTTCCCCAGATGGACTGGAATACAACATATGCTTTTTAAAGTCCATGACAATCATTAAAAATGTAATATAATCAATTTCAACATTTCTTTTTCTTTTCTTTCCTTTTTTCTTTTTTGGTACTAGGAATTGAATCCAAGGACATTTTACCACCAAGCTAAATACATCTCCAGCCTGTTTTATTTTTGACTTTGAGACAGGGTCTCACCAAGTTGCCCAGACTAGCGTCAAACTTGAGATGCTCTAGCCTCAGCCTCTTGAGTTGCTGGGATTACATGTGTGTACCATCACATCCAACTCAGTTTATATTCTTTAATTAGTTATGATGCTAAATATATTTTAAGAAGTTTACTCATTAGATAGTGTAATTATTTCCATGTGAATTATCTATTCATATCTATCCTTCAATACCCCTCCTTCATAGTCTTCCTCCATTCCCAAACAAAAGTACCATCTCTGTCCTCTTAGCCCCAAAATTATGCCAAATAACAATTTTTCACATTCTATTTCATATTATAGTTAGTCATGCATACATTATGTTGTTTCCTGTGGTGCCTGAGAGTTATTGGTGTAAGGAACCATGCATGCCTCTATACCTAGTGAACCCACAGCTCTCATCAGAGGTGAAACCAAGTGAATATTCCGAGAAACTTTTTTCAAATGACCAAAAGTACTGTAAGTACTTTTGTGTCTTGAGGAATATACTGGCTTCTATAATTGTAAACCCCTCAGTAGGACTAATTTTCAAAAGAACTCAAACCAACAGTAAATATTTAAACACATTAAACAACTGATTTCAAAAACAGAGATTTCCAAAATGCCTGAAACCACCTATCATATTTTTTTCTTTTTTTTGGAGGGCAGGGGGTGCCAGGCATTGACTCAGGGGCACTCAACTAGTGAGCCACATCCCCAGCCCTATTTTGTATTTAGAGATAGGGTCTCACTGAGTTGTTTAGCGCCTCACTTTTTGCTCAGGCTGGCTTTTTAATTCACAATCCTCCTGCCTCAGCCTCCCAAGACTCTGAAGTGGCGGGGATTACAGGTGTGCGCCACCACGCCCAGCCCAACTATCACCTTTACAATGATGGTTCCAAATGGGCAAAGAGACCAAAGGCATACACTTCTCTCTATCTCCATCCACCACAGGCTGGACAAAACTCACTGGACTTTCAGCATATTCACAGCACAGTTATACTCTCTGACTTATTAAAATTGACCCTATTCCTAGATTAATAGAGTCACTTACAATTAACACCCAATAGTAAATGTCATTATTCTTTTCCCAGTTGTTTCTCTTTTGAGGAATGGATAAAGGAAATAACTTCTTGAAACGCTTTACTGGGAAATGCTTTACTCATTTGTGACGTAGACATGGCATCAAGCAATGGGAATATAAAAACAAATAACAAATGGCCCTAGAGCATATACCCTAGAGAGACAAGTAGCGTATTATTTCAACAATGCTGAGTACAGATTTTTAACAGTCAATTTGCCCATTCATCTCTGTGCCCCCACATTAAATAGCTTTCTCTGAGTTCCTCCTTACCTAACTAAATAAATCCCACCTCAAGGCTAGCTGTGATTCTTCTCCTGCATAGAATTCCCAGACCATATCACCAAAAAATTTTTTTGAGATGAGACTCTGGGGAGGTAATTAGTCTTGGGATAATGTTCAATAGAGTCAGAAGGAACTCCCTTCCCCCACCAGATCAGGAAGACTCACAGAACCCATCCTTGCTGACACCACAATCTCAGATTTCCAACATCTAGGGAGAAACAGAAGTTGTTTAAGCCACCCCATATTATATTGAGAGTAGCCCAAGCAGACCCAAGACTCCTTCATTAAGCCTCATTTCTTCAAAGGTAAAATTAGAACAATATACCTACAGTTCATAGGCTTGTTTGTAAGAATTAAATGAAATAATGAATGCAACGCAGTTAGCATAGTGCTTGCCATGACAAGACCTCTCAGTTTATGGTAGGTGCTCTCTATGCCACTCATTCAATATTTTACTAATGTTCTTAAGATCCCTCAGGAAAAAGGGGAAGGGAAAAAAAAAAAACCCCTTAGCTTAATGATATTTTAAAACTGTTGTAACTTCATTTTCATTTCTTGTATCTCAACAAGTACCAGCTGATTAAATACTCTTAATTACAGAACACCACCTGTTACATCTGTGGCTTTTAAAAAAAATTTGGTAACAATCCACAGTAACAAATATAATCCAGTACACACATATACACATACGAAACTGAAAGATATCTTCATTACTGCTGAAAGCACTCTAATAATTCTAGTCTACTTCACCCAAAACAAGAAGTGGTTAAAAATATAAAACTTATTTGCCAACCCACTTGGGTCATGACTCATTATTTGGAAAATTATGTGCAGATGAGATTACAACCTTCTCCAAAAGTGAAAAGATCTTAAGATAATTCTGCCTTTAAATTATGATTTTTTAAAAAATCACCTTTCTCAATCATTTCTGTATCTGTTACATGCAACCTTTCCCCTACCTTACACAAAAGACGCAACTTCATTTGTTCTGTTTACAGAAATTTGACATTTTATTAATTAGGATCTCTGAAAGTAATCTATCTCCCTCAGAACACTATCCCAACTGAACTATTCAGGAACCTTCCAAAATTTTCCAACTCCATTCAAAAGTTATATTAATAGAGTAACAAAGAAAAAAAAATCAGCCCAAATATACACTCTCACAAGACAAAGACTGCATTAATAAGATTTCTTGCTCTAAAAATTTCTCCTTCATAATTTGCTTAAAAAAGAAAATCACCAGAAAAAGAAACACCCACATGTGTGCCATTCCATATTCCACTTAGACTGCCTACCATTAGAAAACAGAAAATTATAAAATATTTTTAATAATTCTTAAATAATCTTCAACTTGTCTGCACTACAATACTATTTTTATTTCACACTGTGTTAATAGTGTTAATTTTTTCTTAGAAAGGAAAAACCTTTATCTTCAATCTCAAATATTTAAGGGCCAGATATTGTAGGGAAAAAAAAAAAAACAGCCAAATTAGCATCAGTAATACATAATGGTTTACCTATCAAAAAATTACAATAAGTATAAGCTAAATTTTCTAATACTAAATCCTTCACAACAGTTGTTATAGATTAAAGTGAAACACTTGGTCAAACTCATAATTTGCAAACAACAATCTATTTTGCTAAATTCCAGTTTTGGATACCTTTTTTGGGTTATAAAACACACTAATCTATTTCTTAACCAAAATACTCATTCCCTCCAGGCCTTTGGTTATATATTTTATACATCTTCTTTCTTCTGAACCCAGTATTAAAATCAATGTCTATGAGATTCACTTTCTCCATTTTGAATACAAAATGAACAATTTCTTAAGATTTTTGTGATGTTTTAGTTTACAAAGAGAAAAGGTAATTCTAACTAACATTAATGAGTATCTATGAATGCATACACAACTAAAAAATGCTGGGGGTAGAAGGTTGAAGAGTTAAAAAAAACCCTCCCAGCACAGAAAGGAATGTATGTATAGAAACAATATGAAAGTATGAACAAGGGATCAAGAGAGTGCACTGAAAGGGAATAAATGCTCCACACAGACTGAATATGGAAGTATCAACCTCAAGATTCCAAATGGTAATACTTATGTGTTGCTTTTCACACTTCAGTGGGGGCCTCAACAATCAGATGGTTTTCTTGTTATTTTTGTGGCTCCTTTTATTTGCCTGGTGTTGCTTTTATTACCATGTTCTCAGTTTGCTGTTTAGACACTAATTTTATACAAAAGTTAGAGGAAAACAGATTTGGATTCTGTATTTAAAAGGAAGGGAAAGAGATTCACTAGAAATGAATCTCAGTAGAAAAGTTTCAAAACTATAAAGATTATTTTAGAAGATGTATTACTAATAAATAAGTACCCCTAAAAATACAATAAAAGTAAATAAAAATCTGCCTCCCCTTCATTTAATAACATGTATTTTAATTACAATGTTATTTTTACAACACCGCATGCAGCAAAGAACACTTGGGGGAAAAAGTGTTTAAAGTGACATTATGGTCTCTGAAGATCAAATGATAATGTATTATTTTCTAAGTTCCTTTCCTAGTGCCTCAATGCAAAGTATTAAAACACACTGGTCACAGGGTTGAGAATGTGGCTCAGTTGTACAGCACTTGGCTCTACCATGCGGGAGGCCCTGGGTTAAATCCTCAGCACTGCAAAAAGAAACCAAACCAAAAAACAAAAACAAAAACAAACCCCACTGGTCTGAATGCAATTTTTTATTTAAAGCGACACACTTAGAATTCAAGTCATGCACAGTACTGGTCACCTGTAAACCCAGTGAGTGACTCAGGAGATTAAGGCAGGAAGATTACAAAGTCAAGGCCTCAAAAAACAACAACAACAAAATCACAATTGGGAAAAGTACCCTGAGGGAGTGTCCTATTTTTTTCCTCTAAAATTTTTGATGGGTTACCACTTTGCCTAGTCTATTCTAAATAAAAATGAACACAAAGAGTACACTGGAACTTCCTGAGGGCAGAAATCTTTTATTTATGCTCAACAAATGCCAAAAGCTGTGCCTACCTTCTGTAAGGCATTGGAAAAAAAAAAAAAGTTCTTAGAAAACTGAATCCTGTCTCTACTACTCTGTATTAACCTATGAGTATCAGTATATTCATTTTAAAAATGGAAATAACTCAACAGTGCACATGCTATCCAAGATTAAGTCTAAATCTCCAATATTAAAGGGTAAAAGAAATTGTATGAAAATGATCATTAATTAGGTGTTGGGTTTTTTTTTTAAACTCCCTACCCATGAGGTTTAATTGTATTTAAGCATTGCAAATGGATGAGAATTCAGAAGTAAAATCACAAAATTTTCAAAGAAGTAGAACTTCCTGAAGGCATTCAAAGTTGACAATGAACTGGTTTGCTTTTTCAGTTTTTCAGGTTAAAAAAAAAAAAAAAAAGATTTTATTTTAGGTATTTTGTTGTTGTTGTTTTAAATTCCTTTTCCCTTAAAGACACTGAAAATGTTTATGAATGAAGTAATATGCTTTACAACTATGAAGAAAGGCTGAGCACAGTAGTGCATACTTGTAATCTCAATGGCTCAGGAGGCTGAGACAGGAGGATTCCAAGTTCAAACCCAGTCTCTGCAATTTACGGAGGCCCGAACAACTTGGTGAAACCCTGTCTCAAAATAAAAAACATAAAAAGGGCCAGAGGTATGGCTCAGTGGTTAAACGCCTGGTGGTTCAGTGGTTCAATCCCTGGTACCCCTACCCCCGCAAAAAGAACTAAAGGGGGCAATGAAAACAACAATTTACCATAAATTGGTTGATAAGTATGTAAGATGAGTGATGAGGTTCATTGTATTAGTCATTCTCAGTATGTTTGATATTTTCCATAATTTTATTTATTTATTTTTTGGGTACCAGAGATTGAACTCAGGGGTAACTCAACCATTGAGCCACATTCCCCAGCCCTATTTTGTGTTTTACTTAGAGACAGGGTCTCACTGAGTTGCTTATCCATAATAAATGTTTTAAGTAAAAAAATTCTTAAATCAGCAAATTGTTCAAATTAGAATCAAACACATATTCATTGGCAAAGGAGGTTCTGCCACAAACACCCAGGAGGCTAAGTCAGGAGGATTGCAAGCAGGGGCCAGCAGGGGCCAGCAGGGGCAACCAAGTGAGATCCTGTGTCAGAGTAAAATAAAAAGGTCTGGGGATGGAGCTCAGTGATAGAGGGCTTGCTTTGCATGGGCAAATCCCTGGGTCTAGTCCCCAGTATCACAAAAAAATGTATGTTTGACAATGCTATGAAAATTCAAATGTGTACATGTGTGGGGTGTAGAATTTATATGAGAACCCTCCTTTCCCATTCAATTTTGATGTGAACCTAGAACTACTCTAAGAAATAATTTTGGTTCCTATTTTGAGTTATAATCACTTAGTAACAAAGATGCACCTCATCTACTTTCTCTAACTGGTTCTCTTTTTGGGAGATGGGGTGGGGAGATGCTTGGGATTGAACCCAAGGGCACTTTTACAACTGGGCCACAACCCCAGGCCTTTCAATTTTTCTGTTTTGAGAGAAGGTCTTCTTGCTAAGTTGCTGAGAGGTTGGCCTGGAACTTGTGATTCTCCTGCCTTAGCCTCCTGAGTTGAGTCCCTAAGATTATAGGCATGCACCATCATGCCCAAGCTTCTAACTGGTTGAGAGATAAAGGTGGTAATTCATCAAGATTTCAAGATTATTTTGCACATAAAAAGCACTTGTTTCTATGGGGTACTTTCAGTATTTACACATTAGATACTCATTAATGATTAAGTGCTGGGCATGGTGGCACATGCCTGTAATCCCATGACTCAGGAGACTGAGGCAAGGAGAAGGGCAAGTGCAAAGCCAGCCTTAGCAACTTAGTGAGGTCCTAAGCAAGTCAGCAAGACACTGTCTCTAGATAAAATATAAAAAAAGGCTGGGGCCAGGTACAGTGAAGCAAGCCTGTAATCCCAGCACTTTGGGAGGCTGAGACAGGAGACTCACCAGTTCAAAGCCAGCCTCAGCAAGAGCGAGGCTCTAAGCAATTCAGTGAGACCCTTTTAATAAACACAAAACAGGACTGGGGATGTGGCTCAGTGAGAATACCCCTGAGTTCAATCTCCGGTACCAAAAAAAAGGGGGGGAGAGGGCTGGGGATGTGACTCAGTGGTTAAATGCCCCTGAGTTAAATCACTAGTACCAAAAAAAAAATTTTTTTTTATATCTTATCTTTACTCATTTTTATTTTTTTATGTGGTGCTGAGGATCGAACCCAGTGCCTCACACATGCAAGGCAAGCGCTCTACCACTAAGCTACAATCCCAGCCCCCCCAAAAAAATTTTTATTAAGTATCTCGTGTTAATAGAAAACAGAGATGCAGCAGTTAGCATTTCCTGCTTTCTAGATGATCTGAATTCAAATGCTCCTGTAGTCACTTATTAAGGTCAGTATATTTCATAACCCACACTTCTGCTAAACTTAATTTTTTGCTGTTGTTGTTTTGGTGCTTAACCACTGGGCCCCAGCCCCCACCCTTTTTATTATTTTGAGACAGGGTCTCACTAGGTTGCTTATAGCCTCACCAAGTTGTTAAGACTGGCTTCGAACCTGCGATCCTTCTGTCTCAGCCTCCTGAGCCCTGGGTTATTACCCTGGGGCATTACAGGCATGTGCCACTGTGCCCAGCTCAAACTTAAAATTTCTTAAATGCATTATGTGGGTTTGACTAAAATAATCTATCTGGGCAACTACATAATGTTAAAAATAATTAAACTGCACCTTCAACCTAAAATGGAGCCACAATTCAGAAAATGAAATGATTCCACACTCATTTAATCATGATACAATACAGAATATAAACCAGGCATGACAAAACTCGCCTATAATCCGAGGGACTCTGGAGGCTGGAGAAGGAAGATTGAAAGTTCGAGGTCAGAATCAGTAATGTAGCAAGGCCCTAAGTAACTTGGTGAGACTCTATCTCAAAATAAAACAAAAAAGGGCTAGGGATGTGGCTCAGTGGTTGAGCACCCCTGGATTCAATCCCCAGGAACAACAACAACAACAAAAAAAACAGAATACATGTCACTGTGACATATAAGGTATCTAAATTTGCTTTGTATTATACTATATTACTTAACTAAATCAAAATTCTGTTTTTAAAAAAACATAAAAGCAAGAAATAACCATGGATGGGGTAAGCTTGTAAGGGATTCTATTATCAATGAAGTGTTAAAAAGAAAAACAAGCCATTTTAATCTGCCTGAGGAATCCAAACTCACATTTTAAAATTTTGTTTTTATAAAACACTCCACTCGTAAATATTAAATTTGAAAATCCACTAATCATCTCAACTTTGCCTTCAAAAGGAGAACTCTAAAGCTAAAAAAGGTCAAATGCAATTCCAGGTTTAAACTGAGGTGTTCTAGACTTCACTGCCTCTTATGTAAGGTCCAGCAGGTCAAGAGCAAAAACAAGTTTCAAGTTCTTTATTCAACTCCCTTCATTCTTTATATGGGCCACACAAGTTATTTGAGTCCATAACCTGTCTATCCTGCCATTTCCTAAAGACCACTATTTTGGTCCTACTTTCTCCAATTTATTTTCCTTAACTTCTCTAATTTGTTTGTCCCCTTAAAACTCTGCCCTGTTCTACCACAAAATCTCTCTTGAACAGGCAGTTTTAAAACTTTAAATTGTCTGTAAATGAGAGTTTGTATTACATCACAGGACCAATTTAAAAAATACAAAGGCACCAGGCATGGTAGAGCACACCTGTAACCCCAGCAACTCAGGAGGCTGAGGCAGGAAGGGAGATCACAAGTTGGAGGCCAGCCTCAGCAACTGAGTGAGACCCTGTCTCAAAATTTAAAAATAAATTTTTAAAAAATATTTTTAGTTGTAGATGGACACAATAGCTTTATTTTAGTCATTTATTTTTATGTTGTGCTGAGGATCAAATCCAGTGCCTCACACATTAACAGGCAAGCGCTGTACCACTGAGCTACAATCCCAGTCCCTCAAAATAAAAAATTAAAAAGGCTGGGAATGTAGCTCACTGGTAGAGCACTTGCCTAATATGTGCGAGTTACTTGGTTTGACCCTCAGTGACAAAAAATAAAAATAAAAAAGACACAAACAGCCTTTGGTCAGAGATGCTAAATAGACCTGCAAATCTCAGAATGGATTGAAGTTACAAAAATGAAGTAAAAAGTGAAAAAGGCGGCCAAATGTAGATCTCCCAAGTCCCAAAGTGTAGCAGTTTCTCAATCAGAATTCGGCTTCAAACACACCTGCCTGATAACCATGATTAGGGCTGTGTACTTCCAGTAGGGGATACACTCCCAGTGCCTCTTCATAACTAATAACCTTCATACCCTGGTCTTTAGGGTTTGCTTTTTTGGGGGGAGTAACAGGGGTACTGGGGATTGAACCCAGGGGCACCTGACCACTGAGCCACATCCCCAGGCCTATTTTGTATTTTATTTAGAGACAAGTTCTGAGTTGCTTAGTGCCGTGCTTTTGCTGAGGCTGGCTTTGAACTCAGGATCTTCCTGCCTCAGCCTCCCGAACCTGCTGGGAGTACAGGCATGTGCCATGGTGCCTGGCTCTGGTCTTCTTTAGGAATGTACTTGATCTATGTAACTATTTCTAGTACTTTACAAACTACTCAATCTTTGTAAAAAAAAAAAAATACACACTGGCTTGTAGGAAACTCAAAAGTGTAAAAAAAATGATAATAAACTTATAGAATACCAGAATAGGAATAGTTCCTAGGAATTATTTAGTCCAACCCCCTTATTTCACTCACAAGAATACTGAAATACATGATTAAATAATTGTTCCACAGTTCCAAAGTCAGTGGGAGAAACTAGACTTTAATTTCATTACTGCTTTCCATTCTTTTATTAAGTATAATCACTACTCAACTATTACCACGTTTTGACATTATTTAGATTTTAACTTATGCAACACAATGCTTTAAAAAAAATATGCACAACTATCAATGGTCACCTTAACATGAGTTAGGAGTAAAAACACACCCATCATAATATGGCCATCAAGTTCCAATTTTCCTAGTGCAATCCCAAGAATCAGTTTCCAGCATTTAACCACAATTCCAAAATTAAATTCTACCTGACAGCACTTCTGACAATTTTTATATACATTTTTACATATTACATACATATACACATATAAAAATATGTAATGGGTTCACAGGTATTAAACCATTTAAGAGCAACTGTGTCCTAAACATGAAGCATTGTCTCCACTGTATTTTTAGTCCTTCCTAGGTAAGAACTACTTTTTTTTTTTTTGGTACCAAGGATAGGATTGAACTCAGGGGTAGCAACCACTGAGCCACACCCCCAGCCCTGTTTTTTGTGTTTTATGTAGAGACACTGAGTTGCTTAGTGCCTCGCCATTGCTGAGGCTGGCTTTGAACTCATGATTCCCGTCTCAGCCTCCCAAAGCGCTGGGATTACAGGTATGTGCCACAGCGCCTGGCAGAACTACTTTATCTAATGAGCCAAAGCAGTAACAAAACTATTAGTGCCAGGGCAGAGTGCTCGCCTATCATGTGTGAGGCACTGGGTTCGATTCTCAGCACCACTTAAAAATAAATAAACTATTTATGCCAATGTATCAAATTCATTAACAACAAAATACTTCAGAAAATATTTTACTATGTCTGTGTAAATTAAATTCTAGGTTCACACATCCAAACCAGACATGCCCACACACACTGGCATATTTATTTTTATTTCACTTTTAGTTGTACATATACACAATGCCATTATTTGGTTTATTTATTCTAATTTTAAAAAAATTTTTTAGTTGTAGGTGGACACAATACCTTCATTTTATTTTTATGTGGTGCTAAGGGTCGAATCCAGTGCCTCACGTATGCGAGGAGAGCATTCTACCACTGAGGCACAACCCCAACCCTGGTTTATTTATTTTTATGCAGTGTTGAGGATTGAACCCAGTGCCACACACGTGCTATGCAAGCGTTCCACCACTGAGCTACAACTCCAGCCCCACACTGGCATATTTATATACTGTGCACTTAAAAAGTGCTGTTCATGTCCCCCAAAATGGTATTCTGTGGCAAATCTAAACCAAGTGGCTTAAATAGGGAATTGCTGGGACTAACAATATAAACTTTATTTTTACTGTGTCTAACTAACACAAACACCTAGGAAGCTCACTTGAAAAAGTGAATTTTAATCATTTATAAAATATTCTGTTTTGATTAAAAGAAGTTCTTTTCTTTCTGGTGTCTTCCTCTCCCCACCCATTCTCCCATGGATCCTACCACTACAAACTTCTTTACACTATAAACAAGAGGAGAGCTGTTAACCTCAAAATTTTATGGCCACTCTTTGAAGAGCGCAAATTAAGTGTTTTAGTTTTGCCTCTTTCAATCAAAAAGGTAATTATTCCCATCAACTCCTAAGAGGTGATGAGAAATTTGTCAGAGCCCCCCAAATAACTGGCAGATAATCATCCTGTGAGGAATATATAGGACTATTACATTACAAAACCCTGAGTCATCACCCAGTTCACTCAGCAGATTTGGGTAAACACTGAACAAGTGACTTATGTCCTGTGTGTTCACCCATCTGTAACCGCATGCAACCAACATACAATGTTACCAGACTTTATATGCAGTCAACCAACAAGATACAGCAAAATTCTTTTATACAAGGCTGATGGTACAGATGCCCATCTAGCAAATAAAGTCTCTAACCTTTCCTCCAGTACCTTTACGTCCCCCCCCCCCAATTACTGTGACACTAGTTTGCAGTTGGTTTATACAGAACAAGAGTACTCCTCAAACCAACTTAGGTAATCAATGGTCATCTAAACGACTCAAAAACTCACATATACCTGATACTAATAACTCCCAGGGCACCCTGACGGCGCTCTTCACTGTTTTCCTGCAAATAGTAAAGGTCTCGCCTAAGGAAATGTCACAACAGAAGCAACACACTTTTCTCAGGTTCTAAGACAACATTCTTAACATAAATGTCTACTCCACAGTCCCAGAATGAGCTGAGGGCTGATTTTATGCCAATCTTTTCAATCAAATCTACAAAACAAAACCCAGAAGTCTTCCTGTGGCTTCCTTCCCATTCACAAAGTTAGTAGAAACATAACGAAGAGAGAGAGGTGAAGAGGCGGGATCATAAGAAAAGAACGAACCAGAGGAAACAAGAAGTGGGGAAGTCAAAGACAAATCCTCTCTGCCCAGTCTCCCCCACGCGCAAACCTCCAAGGAGAACCTGTGAGGACCGCTCTTCTCTCTCCTTCCCCAAGGCCCCACAAGTCCTAAGAAACAACCCGATGAATGCTTGGGGAGTAGCAGCTGGTGAGGACGAAAAGGGCTGCCAAGGACCCGAGAGGTCCGCGAGCAAAGTGGCAGAGAGGAGGCTTGAGTGCTTCACAGGCTTCTGTCACGATCCTGCGAACACTTGCAAGGCGGCAGCTCCAGCCAAGACAGAGTTGCGGGTTAAGCCGTCCGGACAAAGAGCTCATCCCCTGTAACCCCCCTCCAACCGTTACCCCGGGCCTGTGCCCACTTACGTGGAGAGTTTCCTGGTCCAGAAGAGGCCCCCGGGCCACAGCTCTTGGAGCTGCACGGCCCGGCCCAGGTTGCTTTTTATCTGGGCCAGCTGCAAGTCGGACTCGGCGTCCAGCCGCTCGGCGTAGGGCAGCAGCTTGTTGTACACGATCTCCTTTTGCGGGACGAAGCCCCGCGGGCTCTGCCCGGGACGCCCGCCGGGCTCCGGGGGATCCCCGCCTCCCGCCCGCTCGACCGGCTCCATGAGCCCAGGGACACCCCCCCACCCCCTCCCACCCTATCCCTCCCCGGCCCCCACCCCTCTCCGGGCTCCGCCTCCTCCGCGTCGTCGTCGCCCCGCGGCCGCCGGCGGCCCGTCGCTCTTGGCCCGACCGCTGGGCCCCCTTCCCTAGCTGATGTGCTGCTGGGCCCCGCGCGGCCCCCGGTTCGTTGGCG
>PVHX01002966.1:0-26351 GCA_004024805.1 Geosciurus inauris | reverse complement strand
TGGGAGCGCCGGGGGCTGCGCTTCCTCGCCGTGGGTCGGGCTTGGAGCCCCCACCCCCGGGGTCCACCGCCTAGCGGGAGGCTGTCCCACCGGAAACACGAGGCGGAATTCCAAGCTATTGTCCTACCTCGTCTGAGGCGGCACGCTCCCTACCGGAGGCCTCCGGCGCCGGTAGTTGCCGTGGCCTCAGGCGAAGTAATTGGCCTTGACCCCGACGCTGAAGCAGGATAAGCTTCTAGACCTCAAAAGTTTATGGGAAAACCTACGTGCCCCGTATTATTTCACTTTTCTTACAACATTTTCACTGTCCCTTTTAAGCTTCCACCTTTCTTGTGTTCTCCTGGCAGCCTCATTCCAAAGAAGTTATTCAACAAATATTACTTGAACTATTTTGTGTGCCAAACGCTTTTTTAGGATCTTAAGATGGAAAGTTTAAGAGCACGTGGTTTCTGCCCGTTAGGGACTTAAAGTCCAGTGGAGACATAGACTACAGAATTACAAGACAATGCTCTTAATTTCTAGATGTGTATAGAATACCTCTGGAGCAGTAACAGGTTTCCTAGAAGTTATATTTTAGTTAGACTGTGAGGGTTGACTGCAAGTTGGTTAGAAAAATAAGGAAAGAGAATGTATATTTAGGAGAGAACAGCTCTAAGGCTACAAGCATGTATTCTAGGAATTCAAAGAAGTTCAGACCAGCTGAAGATTGCGTGAAAAGAGAGGAGTAAAGAAACAGACTGAGAAGGAAATGCTGGAGAATTTAGAGCTTTATCCTAAAGACAAAAAAAACTTGTGAAAGATGTTAAGCACACAGGTGGCGTGATAAAATTTGCATTTTTGGTTGGTGCGTTGGCGCACACCAGTAATCCCAGAAGCTCCGGAGGCTGAGGTAGGAAGATGGCAAATTCAAGACCAGCCTCAGGGGTTTAGACAAGCCCTAAGCAACTGATCAAGACCCTGTCTCAAAATAAAAAAAAAGGGCTGGGGATGTAGCTCAGTAGTAAAACACCCCTGCGTTCAATCCCCAGTACAAAAAAATAATAATTACATTTTTGAAGAATCACTGGTTTGCTTGGAGAATGGATTGGAACAAACAAGATTGAAGGACCCCTTAAGAAGATGACATAATGATGGCTTGGATGTCAGTTGAAGTTATTTGAGAGCTATTTCAAGTAAAATGGCCTAGGCTTTTAGTTGATTGAATGTGAAGAGTGAAAGAAAAAGAGATGGTGTGATGTATGATGCCATTTGGCTTGGGAAGTTGGGTAGGTAGTGAAGTCCTTCACTAAGAGAACACAGCACAAACAGCTTTAGAGGCAGAAAGCCTATGGGTGGTTAAGTGTCAAGTTGATATGCAGATTAGGAGGATGACCTAAACTGGGATATGAATCAACATAAGTGGGGAGGAAGGAAATGAGCAAAGTATGAAAATAGTGGACCCTTGATGGACCTCTTGGACAGAGAAAAGTCAGGTGTTGTAGCATAGGTCTGTAGTTCCAGTGACTCTGGAAACTGAAGCAGGAAGATTGCAAGTTCAAGGCCAGTCTGGGCAATTTAGGGAGAATCTGTCTCAAGATTTTAAAATATAAAATAAAAAGGGCTGGGATTGTAACTCAGTGTAAGAGCACCCCTGGGCTCAATCCCCATAACCATAAAGATGGACAGAGAAAAGGAGAAAAGACCATAAGGAATATTCACTGGAAGCAGAAAGGTATGCGGCATTCTAGGTGAATGTACATTACTAAAACCGCAGTGTTTCAAAAGGAAGAAGTGACCCATTCTACCAGAGGTAGCTGGCAGTTCAATCAAAATGAAACCTGAGAAGGGTTTACTGAATAAAGGGTTTATTGATAAAGCAGATGATAAGTTTCCATGGAATGTAGGAATGGAAATCTGATTACAATGATAAAGGACAATAGAAAGTGAATAAATTAGAAGCAGCAAATACAGACAAACTTTTTTTTAAATGAGGTGAGAATAATAGGGGAGAGATAACAAAGTATCTAGAATAAAAAGAAGGATTTTCTAAGGTGTGGTCTATTTAGATATTTTGAAATATTGGTGAGAAGGAGCCAGTGGGGAGAGTGGTTGAATGTATGTGGGTGAGGATAACAGTGGGAGAAAACAGGAGTCATTGGCTCTTAGCAATAAACCAAACTGTGCTTCCATTGTCACAAGAGGAAAACAGGGAAGGATAGGGGCAAATGCAGAAAGCTTTTGCAGATTTGGTGCTGAAGTTGGAGAAATTCTCTGATGGTTTCTTCCTTCCTTCCTTTCCTTTCTTTCCATTCTTTCCTGTGAAAAGAGAATAAAAATTAGGAAGAGATGGGAAGATTTGAGGAGATTAGAGAAAGCCTTGAGTGCTCTCAAAATTCAGAATACTGATTAGAGAAAGATAAAACTTACTTGGTTATTAAGGATAGAAGCATGAGTTTACCGTCATCTGTTTGCACAATTTAGTGATATTCTCCAATAATGTTTAGCTGCCCAGGATTGTATGACATATAGAGTGGTATAACAGAATGACAAAGGAGGAAGAGGATTTTATTTATGTTGATGTTAGCTACCATTTAATGAGCAGTTTTCTGGGCCAGTGCTTTAGTTATATTATCTCATTGAGTTATCTAAATAAAGGTAATTGAGTTATTTGAAAGGGAGTAGTTAAAGTGTAAATTGGTTGAAGTGAAGAAAGCAGAAGATTGAGAAAGCTAAGAAATCAAGGGCTTAGGTCCTGAGGAGGTACAAGGACAGTAAGAGAATTCACATGAGCAAGGGATCTAGAAGAACAGGAATGTTTGGATTAAGATTTCAAAAGAGTTCCAGGTAATGTCAAGCTCCTTAAAGCAGACATCTGAACTAGAAAGTTTTTAAAAAATTAAAAATTAAAAAATATATGGGCTGGGGTTGTGGCTCAGTGGTAGAGCGTTTGCATAGCACATGTGAGGCATTGGATTCGATTCACAGCACCATATCTAAATAAATAACAGTCCATCGTGTATATTAAAGAAAACATTATTGTAATACATATATCTGATAAAACACTATTGAAATGCTTCCAAGTGGGCTCGGGCTGTAGCTCAGTGGCAGTGTGCACCAAGCATGTGTGAGGCACTGGATTCAATCCTTAGCAACACATAAAAACAAATAAAAAAAAAATAATTTTTAAAAAAAGAAGAAAAAGAAATGCCTCCAGGTGAGAAAGTTGGGTTTCTTTTCCCGTGACCTGTTCTGCTTATCTCTGGAGACTAACTCAGTGTGGGGTCCATTTTCTCCTCTCAGTCCAACTTCAAGCATTTTTATCTGCCAGAGGATAACAGCCCATTATCCTTTCAGCCAGACCCTGGGGGAGACATTGACTTCTTATCACACTCCTAGAGGCAGCAAACTAAAATTGTCCTTTTTTAAAAAATGTTTTTTAGTTTTTTTTTTGTTTTTAAGTTTTTTTTAGTTGTTGATGGATCTTTATTTTATTCATTTATTATTTATTATGTATATGTGGTGCTGAGGATTGAACCCAGTGCCTCACGCATGCTAGGCAAGCGCTCTGCCCCTGAGCTACAGCCCCAGCCCCTATTTTTTAGTTTTTAATGAATTATTTATTTATTTATTTATTTATTTATTTATTTATTTATTTATTTATATGTGGTGCTGAGGATCGAACCCATGCCAGGCAAGCGCTCTACCACTGAGCCACAACCCCAGCCCCTAAAATTGTCCTTCTTGGAAGACCAGACAATGCAGTGATCCTTCAAAGAAAAAATTCTGAATAGAGATACTCCTCCTCAAGCTGGAGGAATTAGCAAGGCTAATAATCAATTAAATATGTATGCCTTTGATGTACTTATTGGTCCACTTATTAGCAATGAACAAAAATGACAGCTTATAAACACAAAGATTAGAAAATATAACATAGAGATGACAGAATGAGATAAACACAAAGATTAGAAAATATAGAGATTAGAATCAGAAGGTAAAACATACACCTAATAGGGTCTACAAGAAAAAAACAAGTACAAGAAATATGAAAAGATAGCCAAAATATGACAAGATAGTGTCTTATCTTTCCCTGCCTTAGTTTTCTCTGTACATGATATACCTGGACTGAAGCTATAAAGACAAGTGGATGAATCTCTTTTGCCAGAAGCATAATCTTTAGAAATATTAATGAGTCATTTTAATGTAATCAAGTATCCAGACTTCTGCTGAATTACAGTGGTGTTTTTTTGTTTTTCCTGGTACTGGGGATTGAACCCAGGGAAACTGTACCACTGAGCCACATCCCCAACTATGTTTACTTTTTATTTTGAGACAAGGTCTTACTAAATTGCCCAGGCTGGCCTCCAGCTTATGATCCTCCTGCCCCAGCTTTCTGAGTCCCATTTTGATTACAGGCATGCTTCACCACATCTAGCATTGTTAAACATTCTGATATTTCACTAAATTGTAGCTAGATACAGGATTTTTAAAAATTTGCAGGGGTTTTGTGTTTTTTAACCAAAAGATTCAGCTGGTTGGAGGGGCATATGCCTCTTATTCCAGCTACTCAGTAGACTGAGTCAGGAGGACTGAAGGTTTAAGGCAGTTTAGCAAAAGGCTGTCTAAAAAATTTTAAAAGGCGATGTAGGGGGCGGGGTGAGGGGATGGGAGTGTTGGTAGAGTGCTTATCTAGCATGTACAAGGGCCTGGGTTTAGACCCCAGCAACACACACCCACAAATTTCATCTCAGTTTTACAAAAGTTTTGGCTATCTTTTCATATTTCTTGTACTTGTTTTTTCCTTGTAGACCCTATTAGGTGTATGTTGTACCTTCTGATTCTAATCTCTATGTTGTATTTTCTAACCTTTGTGTTTATCTTATCCTGAATAATTTTATCATATGTATTTTTCATTCTTGAATTTTTTTTTTTAAGAGGAGGAAAAGTTTATTTGGGGGCTCATGGTTTCAAGGTCTCAGTCCATAGATGGCCGACTTTATTACTTGGGGATAAGATGAGGCAAAACATCATGGCAGAAGGGAGTGGTGGAGAAAAGCAGGTCAGAACGTGGCAATCAGGAAGCAGAGCTCATTCTTGAATTCTTTCTTCATTTCTGATCTTCTGCTTAACTTAACCATTGAACTTTTCATATTTTATTAATTTATTTATCTATTTTATTTACTTTGGTATCAGGGATTGAATCCATGGGTGCTTAACCACTGAATTATGCCCCAGCCCTTTTATTTTCTATTTAGAGATAGGGCCTTGGTAAGTTGCTGAGGCTGGCTTTGAACTTGCCATCCTTCTTCTCAGCCTCCCAACCCACTGGGATTACATGTATGTGTCACTATGCCAGGCTCATTTGTTGTTTTTATGTTTAACCAGACATTCCAACAGAATAGGGGTTTGCATTAGCTCAAGCTGCCATTCCTGGAAATGGAAGACCCTTAAGGAATGAATGTCTGTCTCTAAAATATTAGAAATCATTTGGCACAAGCCAGGCATGATGGCTTAGCAACTTGAGGCAGGAGGATCACAGGTTCAAGGCCAGCCTGGGCAATTCAAGACCCTGTCTCAAAAAAAAAAGAAAGGAAGGAAGGAAGGAAGCAAGCTAATAGGTGGGGATGGAGATTTAGCTCAGTAGAAAAGTGCCAGGCCTAGCATGCATAAAGCCCTGAATTCAATCCCGATCATCACAAAAACAAAAAAGCCAAAAGTACATAGGTGATTAGTAATGCCTAACCACCAGTCTATATTTATTTAGTGATTAAAATTGGTTTTTGTTTTGTTCTGTTTTTAAAATATCTATTTGATATTTAAATGCAGAAAAGCCTTTTAGCACCATGGAAGCTCTTTGTGTTTTCTCTTTTGTGACAAGCTGGTGTGAATAATGTAGGAGGTGACAGCTTCTCTACTAATCAAATATAGTAGAGATGTATTGTATTTTTTAATGGTAGTTGAAGACATTAACAATAAAATCAGTGGAGAGAGAATAACTAGTGCACAAAGAGGAGGTAGACTTTTTCTACCTACCCCCTGGTTTTATATATATAAATAGAACTAGCCTTGCTCATACACAGAGAATGGGATTGTCTCCATGAATAACCTGAATAGCCAGCAAGACAGTCACACTCAATAACATCTGATGCTTAAAATTCTACCATTTACAATCTGTTTCTTTGTACTAAGCAGAATCTCTTTTGAAATTTGCAGACTTAATAAAAGGGGAGATATATCAAATTCTTTATTCTCCAAAACAAATTCTATATTCAGTAATTCAATAAATATTTACTGAATACCTCATGACTGCCAAGTTCAAGATCATAGAATGAATGACAGAAGACTTGTCTTCAAGGAGTTTACTATCTAGGAGATTAACAGACACATCAACAGAAACATTTAAATTGTAACCAAATGTCAGCTGGGATCTTCCTACATCCTAAAATCTCCAGATAAAACTAATGTTAACTCCCTTTTACAGGCTATAGAAAAAGTCAATGCTTCATCTCATAGGCCTGTCAATTTTGGAGAATGGAGGCTTATATTTTTATGGTCACTCCCAGGTCTATACTCTAGCTTCTGCTGAAGTATTTCCTTCTTTTTTTTTGGTACTGAGGATTGAACTCAGAGATACTCGACCACTGAGCCACATCCCCAGCCCTATTTTGTGTTTTATGTAGAGACAGGGTCTCACTGAGTTGCTTAGCACCTCACCCTTACTGAGGCTGACTTTGAACTCAAGATTCTCCTGTCTCAGGCTCCCAAAGTACTGGGATTACAGGCATGTGCCACTGCGCCTGGCTTTTGCTGAACTATTTCTGTAGTAATGATCTTACCATAAAGTCTGTATTGCCCCTGTTCCTGCATCACTTCAACACAAACATGGAACCTGGCTGTTCTCCTTAATTTCTACAATTTCCATACAACAAACTATTCACACAAGCGTGTGTGTGTATGTGTGTGTGTGAGAAAGAGAGAAAGAGGAGAGTGACATAGGGGTGGAGAGAGATAAATGTTCAGGGAAATAGGGATTTATATGCTAGAAATACAAACACTTTAAAATTTTGCACAAAGATGAGGGCACTGTAATCCCAGTGACTCAGAAGGCTGAGGCAGAAGGATTGCAAGTTTGAGGCCAACCTGGACAATTTAGCAAGACCTTGTTTTGAAAAGGGATGGGGGCGTAGTTCAGTGATAGAGCAGCATCAGGTTCAATCTCTTGTACTATTAATTTTTTTTTCATAATGACCTTCCTTAGTGCCTATGTTTTAAGGCATTAAAACACACTGATCAGAAGAGTTTTTTGTTTTTTGTTTTGTGGGAGGGTGCCAAAGATAGAACCCAGGAGTGCTTAACCACTGAGCAATATCCCCAGCTCTTTTTATTTTTCATTTTGGGACAGGGTCTTCCTAAATTGCTTAGGCCTCACTAAATTGCTGAGGCTGGCCTCAAATGTGTAATCCTCCTAACTCAGCATCTCAAGTTGTTGAAATTACAGACATGTGCCACCATGCCACAACTATTGAGTTTTGAGAGTTCCTCCTCTTTTTTTTTTTTTTTGGTACTGGGGATTGAACTGATAGGTATTTGACCACTGAGCCACATCCCTAACTCTAACCCTATTTTGTGTTTTATTTAGAGACAGGGTCTCACTGAGTCACTCAGCGCCGCACCGTTTCTGAGGCTGGCTTTGAACTTGAGATTCTCTTGTCTCAGCCTCCCAAAGTGCTGGGATTACAGGCGTGCATCATTGCGCCTGGATGAGTTTTGAGAGTTCTTTATGTTGTCCAGATAATATTGTTTTGTCAAATATGTGGTTTACAAATATCTTCTCCCTGTTTATATCTTTTCATTTCTCTTTATTTATTTATTTTTTTTCCCTTTGACATTAGGTCTCACCAAATTGCCCAGGCTGGCCTAGAATTTGCAAGCCTCCTTCCTCAGCTTTCTGAGTAACTGTGATTTCAGTCATGAGCCACCATGTTTGGCTATAGCTTATCTTTTCGTCTTTTTAATAGACTTCTTTGAAGAATAAGAGTTTTTAATTTTTAAAATTTTTTTAGATGTTGATAGACCCTTATTTTATTCATTTATTTATATGTGGTGCTGAGAATCAAATCCAGTGCCTCACACACATTAGGCAAGCACTCTACCACTGAGCCACAACCCTAGCCCCAAAAGTTTTTAATTTTGATGAGGTCTAAGTTATCAGTTTTTCCATTTATGTATCAAAATCTAGTGTCAAGGGCTGGGGTTGTGGCGCAGTGGTAGCGCGCTCGCCTAGCATGCGTGAGGCACTGGGTTCGATCCTCAGCACCACGTACAAATAAAATAAAGAGATTCTGTCTGCCTACAACTAAAAACTAAATATATTTTTTTAAAAATCTAGTGTCAAATACTGGGGGTTTAACTCAGTGGCAGAATGTTTCTTGCCTAGCCATACAGTAGGCCCTGGGTTCCATTCCTGGTGCTACAGGGGGAAAAATTGACATCCTATCTAGGACTCTTTGCCTAGTCCTAGATTCCAAAGATTTTTTTTTCCTAAAAATTTTATAGTTTTATATTTAAGTTTGTGATCCATTTTGAGTTAATTTTTATGTAAAGTATGACATCTAGACCAAGATTATATTTTTGCCTGGAATGTACAAGCCAGTCTGATTTATTTATGTATGTATTTATTTATTCTGAGATGGGATCTGGCTTGTTTCCCAGACTGGTACGAAACTACTC
This sequence comes from Geosciurus inauris, assembly GCA_004024805.1. Taxonomy (NCBI): domain Eukaryota; kingdom Metazoa; phylum Chordata; class Mammalia; order Rodentia; family Sciuridae; genus Geosciurus; species Geosciurus inauris. The sequence goes on along the minus strand of PVHX01002966.1, from coordinate 17,645 downwards.
GGCTCAAGTGATCCGCCCACCTCAGCTTCCTGAGTGCTGGGATTATAGGCACACACCACCATGCCTGCCTAATAACTCAGTTTTGTTTTGCTTTTCCAGTGCTAAGGATTGAACTCAGGGCCTCACATCTTAGGGAAATGCTCTACCACTGAGCTATACCCTCAGCCCTGTAGACAGTTTTTATGTCAATAACTAGTAATACAAAGAACATATGTGCCCTGCTGTGTTCAAAAATACTTAGAATAGTGGACATCTGTAGTTGGGTAATTTTTTTGTGTGTATGTGTCCTTTTCTTTTTGGCTGGGAATAGGGGAGGGTACCAGGTATTGAACTGAGGGGTGCAGCATCACCAGTCTTTTAATATATATTGTTGATGGACTTTTATTCTTTTTTTTTTTTTTGGTACTGGAGATTGAACTCAGGGGTATTTGACCACTGAGCCACATCCCCAGCCCTATTTTGTGCTTTATGTAGAGGGTCTTACTGAGTTGCTTAGCACCTTGTCGTTGCTGAGGCTGGCTTAGAACTCACGATTCTCCTGTCTCAGTCTCCCTAAGTGCTGGGATTACAGGCTTGCGCCCGCGCAACCGGCTTGAACTTTTATTCTTTTCATTTATATGCAGTGCTGAGAATTGAACCCAGTGCCTCAAGAATGCTAGGCAAGTGCTCTACCACTGAGCCACATCCCCAGCCCTTCTCCAGCCCTTTTTAAAAATACTGTATTTACAGGCAAGATCTTGCTAAATTGGTTAGGAGCTCACTAAGTTGCTGAGGCTAACTTTGAATTCTTGATCCTCCTGCTTCAGCCTGGCAAACTGCTGGTATTACAGGCATGCACCACCACACCTAGCTTTGATTTTTTAAGAAAAAAATATTTTTGTGGTACTGGTGGTCAGTCTTTGAACATGCTAAGTAAACACTACCACTGAGCTAAATCTCCATTCTCCTGTAATTATTTTTGGCTGCCAGCCTCTGAACCCACTTACCAGGTTTGGGAAATCCCCCATTATCTAGGTCTTGGTGGAAAGTGGAAAGACTCCTACCTTTAACTTCAGAAGCCTAAGGAGTGTGATTGGTCGTCTTGTCATTCCCCTCACAGCCTTATGACCCAGATTTGGATACCATGTACTTTGAGTCCTGAACAAGTGGTGCCAAGATGAAGGGATGATGAATGATATTGGATCTGTGGTAGTTACAGAATCAGCAGTCTGGCATCATAGCTGCATTTTTCATGAGCAGTGGCTACTACAGAGGACACTACATCAAATAGGAGAGGTGGCATATGTTGGTTGTTTCCAGTTTCTGGCTATCAGAAATCAAGGTGCTATAAATATTCACAAACAAGTCTTTTTATAGATAAATATCTATTTTTCTTTTGGGTAAAAACCTGGGAGTAGAATGGCTGAATCATATCATATGTGTATGTGCAACTTTAAGAAACTATAAACTGTTTTCCAAAGTAGTCGTTTTACATTTTTGCCAATATTACATGAGAATTTTAGTTGCTTCACATATTTGTTCATATTTGGCCTCATCAGTCTTTAAACTTTAGCCATTCTAGTGGGAGTATAGTAGTATTGTATATCTCATTGAGATTTTTAATTTACATTTTCCCTATGACTATTAATTATAAGCATTTTTTTTTTTGGTACAGGGGATTGAACTCAGAGGTGCTTAACCACTGAGCTACATTCCCAGCCCTTTTTATTTTTTATTTTGAGACAGGGTCTCACTAAGTTGCTGAGGGCTTCACTAAATTGCTGAGGCTGGTTTTGAACTTGCAATCTGAGTTTTGAACTGCCTTCTGAGTGGCTGGGATTATAGGCGTGAACCACCACACCTGGCATGATAAACATTTTTGAATGTTTATTTAACATCTATATATCTTTGTTTGTGAAATGTCCAGTAAAAAACCTTTAATTAATTCATTAATTTTTATTTATTTATTTATTTATAAATAAATAGAGATTGAACCCAGGGGCATTTTGCCACACAGCTATATCCCTAGTCCCTTTTTATTTTTTTAATTTGAGACAGAGTCGCACTAAGTTTCTGAAGCTGGACTCAAACTTGCAATCCTAGTGCCTCAGTCTCCCAAGTCACTGGGATTACAAGTTACAGGTTTTGGGTGTTTTTGTTGTTCTTGTTGTTTTGTTTTTTGGTACCAGGGATTGAACCCGGGGACACTTAAACACTGAGCCACATCCTCAGCTCTTTTTGTATTTTTTGTGGGGAGGGGGTTACCGGGGATTGAACTCAGGGGCACTGGACCACATCTCCAGCCCTATTTTTTGTATTTTATTTAGAGACAAGGTCTCATTGAGTTGCTTAGGGCCTCGATAAATTGCTGAGGCTGGTTTTGAACTCTCAATCCCCCTGCCTCAGCTTCAGTTGCTAGGATTACAGGCATGCACACTTGTTTGTCTGTTTTTACATGCTAGGCAAGCACTCCACCATTGAGTTACACTCCAACCCTTTTTATTTTATTTTGAAATAGGGTCTCACTAAGTTGCCAAGACTGGCTTCAAATTTAGAATCCTGTGTCAGCCTCTGGCGTAGCTGGGATTACAAGTGTATGCCACACCAGACTAATTTCTCTGTTGTTAACTGGTATAATTGTAGAGCCTCACTTACCACTAGTATTGTGTATGATTTGAAGAGTTCTCTATATTACCTTCATCTACTTTATGAAATCTTGTACCTGTTGCAAAATATACAGTTTCATTCTTTTTTTTTTAAATATTTTTTAGTTGTCAATGGACCTTTATTTTATTCTTTTATTTATATGTGGTGCTGAGAATCGAACCCAGTGCCTCACGCATGCTAGGCAAGCGCTCTACCACTGAGCCACATCCCAGCCTCCAGTTTCATTCTTTTAACATTTAATTGATATTTTGGGGTTTTTACATTTTCAAAATTCAAGGAAGAATGATGTCAACTGAGGAGCAGCCAGAAGAGATAAGATGGAGAAAATAAGTGATTTTTTCCCCCCTCTGGCACTAGGGATTGAACCCAAGGGTAGTTCACCATTGAACTACATCCCCAGCCTTTCTATTTTTTTTTTTTTTTTTTTTAGACAGTGTCTTACTAAATTGCTTAGGGCCTCCCTAAATTACTGAGACTGGCCTGGAATTTCTGATCCCCTGCCTCAGCCTCCTGAGTAGCTGGGCTTACGGGCCTGTGCCATTGTTCCTAACTTAAATTTACTCTTAAGTACAATGGAAACCAGTAGGCAATTTTTAATTAGGAAAGTGACATAACTTGATTTAAACTTTGAAAAGATCTCTCCTGACTCTGATGGGAGAATAAACAATTCAGGGGTAAGAATGGAAGTAGGGAGACTATTTAGGAAGCTAATTCAGCAATCCAGTGAGAGATGAGGATAGCTTACATCAGAGTGGTAATACTGTTGATTGTGAGAAAAGGTCAGATATGAAACATTTTGGAGGTAGAACTTATAGGATTTGATAATAGAATGTTGGGTAAGAGAAAAGGAAGGACCAAGAATGATTCCCAGGAACAAGAGGTGTAGGTTCAGTGGTAGAACATGTGCTCAGCATACACAAAGCCTGGATTTAATCCCCATCATTGAAAAAAAAAATCACTTCCAGATCTTTACCTGGGTAATAGCATGGGTGGTAGAGTCAGTTCATTGACATGAGGAAAATAGTGGGTAAGACCATGTTTGGGAGAAAGCAATCATGAGTTCCATATTGGCCAAGTTTGCCTACAAAATCCTAATTACAGAATCAAATAGGCTTTGGGGTAGCAGAATTAGTGGCAGGAACTAGTCTAGAGATGGAAATTTGGAAATTGACAATATATATCATATTATATTTAACATTAAGGGACCAAACAAGATAACCATAGAAATAAAGGAATCTAAGAAAAGGAAAACTAGGGAAGAAAGGTGTTGGGGTCCTCAAGAGAAACTTTCTGTTCACATATTCACTAAAAGACTCACTGGTATCAGCATGCAGTAGTACTCATGACTGAGATTTATCACAGTGATGTATACACAGTCATGCATAGTGACACATACAGCATGGAATCATAAGGAAAAAGGCATAGGTGGAGTTTGGAAGAATCCATGGGCAAGTTTCCCTATGCCTCCCCCATCTCATGAGAGGTCACAGGGCACACTCTTTCTCAACATCATAAATGCAACAATAGGTGTGTGATGTCCAGAGAATGCTGTGGAAAACGCAGTATCCAAGATTTTTACTGAACACTATTCATCATGAAGGCACAATCTGCCTACAACATTCCAGACTCCCAGAAGGAAAGTATGTGTTCAGCATAAATCACTTCATTTGTATAAATAGTCTAGGCACAGTTAGCCATGTTATCAGTTATGGAAAAATGGTAACACTTCTGAAATCCAGAGTTCCAAGATTCCATTCAGGGACCAAACTTCAGGTATCTTCTAAGCATAGCAATTTCAGGTCTGCTATCTTAAGTCTTTTCCGCACAGAGTGGCATCATAGAAGCTAAGAGAAAATAATGTTTCAGGGGAGAGAGGCACTGCTGCTAAATCAAATAAGATAAGGGCCAAAATGTCCAATGGATTTGGCAATATAAAGGTCATTGGTGATCTGGAAAGGCACATTTTCAGAGGCAGGGTGGGACAAGGAAGTTGGATTAAAGAGGATTCAAGAGTGACTTGTTGCCAGGCATGGTGACCCATGTCTGTAATCCCAGAGATTTAGGAGGCTGAGGCAGGACTGCAAGCTCACAGGCCAGCAACAGCAACTTAGTGAGACTCTGACTCAAAATAAAAATAAAAAGAGCTAAGAATGTTACCCAGTGGTAGAGTGCCCCTGAGTTCAATCCCCAGTACAAAAAAAAAAAAAAAATCTAGAGTCACTTTGTGAGAAAGGCTTATAGAGACAGGATATTTTAAGAATTTGTCCTGTTCTTAAAATAGGAAGCCTGTAATCCCAGCACTTAGGGAGGCTGAGACAGGAGAATCGCGAGTTCAAAGCCAGCCTCAGCAACAGTGAGGCGCTAAGCAACTCAGTGAGACCCTGTCTGTACATAAAAAAAACACAAAATAGGGCTGGGGATGTGGCTCAGTGGTTGAGTGCCCCTGAGTTCAATCTCCAGTACCAAAACAAAAAACAACAACAACAAAAAACAAACCTTGTCCTGTATGGAAAAGCAAAAGAAGAAAATGTAAGTATGTAAGTAAATATAGGATACAGTATATCTTATATAGTATACAATATAGGGTAAAGTAAGAATATACATAAATAAAAGGGTATTTTACAGATAAGACATGCTAGCACTTGTTTGTTTGGGACCAGAATAAAGTCATTAAAAAGGAAAAGATGATGTGGAAAGAAGGGGACTGGATTTTGAGTATGAGTGAAATGATAGGAAGAGGATACTCCTGCCATTGAAACTGGAGAGAAGGAGGAGAAAATGTACAAGTGCAAGTAGAATCATAGATTTGCAATCAAAAGACGTTCATCTTCTGATGTCTTCTATTTTTTCAACAAAATAGGAGGCTGCATCTTCGGTTGAGAGTAGATGTGGAAGGAATTAGAAAAAAGTAGAAAGTTGAGAATTTGTAGAACAAAGAAGAAAATCATTAGAGAAAGTTTTATAAAATGAGAAGCAGAGGTTAGGGATATAGGTTGGTGGTACTATGTTTATCTAGCATGTGTAAGGACCTGGATTTGATCCCCAGCACTGCAATCAATCAATCAGTCAATCAACCAATCAGCATAAGAAGCTGGCAGAAGAGAAACCATTGTGAGATGGGCTATGGAATTATTTTGTAAATGTTTTATTAATGAGAGACAATACATTGAATTTATATCATTGAAATGTTTCAGCCACTACCAAGATTTACTTAAAAGAAAAATGCATTCAGTAGCAGTTAAAAATAGAAATAAAATCATCAACTAAATGGTTCTTTATTAATTAATTCAGTACTACTTTAGCATAAAAATTTAATTCCCAAATTACTCTAGAACTGAAAACTGAAACTTAGACCAAAACCTAATCAACAAATCTCCCCAGCCTAACATATATACAGAATATACTTCTAACATTATACTGTAACTTCCCCTATCAAACAAACAGGAAGAATGGTTATGTTCAGCTGATAGTGTTAGATGGTCTGTCATGTAGTGTTTCCGTTATCTGTCAACTTGGTGTATTATGTGACAGTTCTTCATACATGTTTTCGACACCATCATGAAAGGAAGAATGTCTATCTGTTTTCACAGAGGTGTCTCATGAAAACAAGGCATACTGTATATTTAAGAGGTTTCAAGAATTTTTGCTGTCTGAAGGGCATATTTTTATTCATATTCTGACTCCCATACTTGCTAAACTCCAGTTGCAGCACTTATCTCAGAGAACTGATGTGTCTCTCCCATTGATCCCATTACAACTTTCAGTTGTGACATCAAAATGTTCTTCTTTAAAAAATAAAAATTGGTTCTGCTGTTGTGGTGGCACACTCCTATAATCCCAGCAACTCAAGAGGCTGAGGCAAAAGGATCTGAAGTTTGAGGCCAGCCTTAGTGATTTAACAAGATCCTCAGTAATTTGGCAAGACCTCGTCTCAACAAAAAGGACTAGGAGTGTAGCTCAGTGGTAAAGCACTCCTGGGTTAAATCCTCAGTATGCGCGCGCGCACACACACACACATACACACACACACACACACACACTATTGGATCCTCAAAATAAATAAATGTCCAAATAACTACTTTAGTGTCTCTTATTTAATCTCAAATTAAATCAAAAGAAAATACTTCAGTGTGTAAAGAACTTATGCAAACCTGCAATGACCTTTTGTGTTTTTCTCAAAGCATAAGTCATTACCATATTTTTTTAGTGTTGTGTTTTTTTTTTTTTTTTAGGTAATAGGATTGACTGGATACTAGGAGTGCTTTACCACTGAGCTACATCCTCAGTCTATTTTTTTAAAAAAAGTTAAATTGCGGGCTGGGGTTATAGCTCAGTGGTAGAGCGCTTGCCTAGTAGGTGTGAGACACTGGGTTCAAGTCTCAGCACCGCATACAAATAAATAAAACAATAACAAAAAAAATTTTTTTTAAAAGTTAAATTGCGGGCTGGGGTTGTGGCTCAGTGGTAGAGCGCTTGCCTAGCGTGTGTGATGCCCTGGGTTCGATTCTCAGCACCACATATAAATAAATGAATAAAATAAAGGTCCATCAACATCTAAAAAAAAAAAAAAAGTTAAATTGCTGAGTCCAGCTTTGAATGTGCAGCCCTCCTGTCTCAGCCTCTGGAGTTGCTGGGATTTACAGGCACATAATGTGCTACTGCATCTGGCACATTTTAAAATTTTCTAGTGCATGAAATAATTTAACTTAAAATATGCCTTTACTCGACACAATTAATTCAAGGCTACCAACTTAATTTTTACTTGTATGATTTTATAATATAAAACATTTTTATGTATTTCCAAAATATTTTATATTAGCCTCAATATTTATTGTAGTCTCACACGTGCAAAGGGCTATTCTAGGTACCACTGATTCTAGGAAAATAAGATTCATTGATGTATCTGACTTTTCTATATATATATACATTGTGTAGATTCAGGCCCTTCAGGAAGCAGACACTTAGACTTGGAAGTATAACTGTGGGGATGGTGTGGGTGGGAGTACACCACCTATGAGAGATAAGGGGGAGGAAGGAGTATGCTGATCTGATACCTGAAAAAGAAAAGGAAAAAAACAAAACAAAACAGGATTGGGCAAGAGGAGCCTCAGACTTAGATATAGATCCAGCAGAGTTTTAGCCAACCTAATGAGGGGCTCAGGAACAAAAATTGCCTCTTAGAGAAATCCTACACTGGGAGAAATGCCCTTGGTAATATTGCCATGCTCAGTTATTAGTGGGGATTGCCTAAGAAGTTTATGAACTCAGCTTGAACGTTGCTATGGTGGATCCCAAAGGTGTTGCAGCGGAAAGGCATTAGCTAAGTGCTTTCTTTTAGCAGAAGGGAGATCCAAGCAATGCATCCTCATGTCTTTCATCAACCGCACCCCTTTGGCTTATGTTGTTCTCCAACAGTTTGGTTCTATAGTTCACAAATTCAGAGTATGGATTCTTACACAGCCTCTTGACTCTTCTCCTTTTGACCAGTCCCTCCTCTATTGAATACTATTATCTGATTAATTTCTGTAAGAGGTAATTTTTAACAGGCATGGTGATGAATGCTGTAATCCCAGCTATACAGGAGGCTGAGGCAGGAGGTTCACAAATTTAAGGACAGCATGGGTGATTTAATGAGACTGTCTCAAAATTTAAAATAAGAAGGGCTGGAGATGTAGTTTAGTGTTAAAGCACCCTGGATTCACTTCACAGTACCTGCCCCTTTCCTCCAAATAAAGTTCACTGTTTTTCCACTCGTTTATATTCTTTTTTCTTTTATTACTCAGGTTTTAATGTGAGCATATCCTTTTCCCAATTATACTGTCATTTTGTTTAGGATAAGAGGAATACAGGGCTGTTTATTACTCAGCAACTGCTCCAAGATTGAATAAGGAGAGAGATGTTTGGGTGATAGATGGTAAGAAACCATTACAGAAATTAGAAGAAAAAAAAAAGTCAGATAAAACCTCAGGGCAGTTTAGGAAAACACACTGGGAGCTGAAAGAATACTCGACTATTTTATAGGAATAGATTACTCTCTTTACCTTCTGTCTCTGTCTTAGGTTCAGACCAGACAGAAGTCTTTACTCAAGAAACAGACATTTTCAGGGTATTTTTGGATGGACTTTGGTGGAGATTGATGATCAAAACTCTATGAAATTTATTTGAAATATATATACATACTTTTCTGGGAATATGATTCACAGTTTTCATTGATTCTCAAAGGAGACTATGTTCATAAAAACATACACAACTACTCAATCAGAGTTTGAGGCCTTGGCAGTAGAGAGATTGCACATAATTGATGTGATTTGGCAAACGGCAGGTTATTGGTAATCTTAAAGTAAGTTTTTTGTTTGTTTGTTGCCTTAAAGAAAATAGGGTTACTGGGTGTGGTGATGCACACGTGTAATCTCAGTGACTCAGAAGGCTGAGGCAGGAGGATTTCAAACTGGAGAACAGCTTCAGCAATTTAGCGAAAATGGTCTCAAAATAGCGGTGGCACATGCCTATAATCCCAGCTGCTCAGGAGGCTGGGGCAGGAGGATTGCGAGTTCAAAGCCAGCCTTAGCAAAAATGAGGCGCTAAGCAACTCAGTGAGACCCTGTCTCTACATAAAACACAAAATAGGGCTGGGGATGTGGCTCAGTGGTCGAGTACTCCTCAGTTCAATCCCCGGTACAAAAAAAAAGAGAGAGCTGGGATGTTGCTCAGTGGTAAAGTGCCCCTGGGTTCAATTCCTGGCACAAAAATAAATTATTAACTTATTAAACTTATTAAAATTTTAAATAGGGCTGGGGATGTAGCTCAGTGGTTAAGTGCCCCTGAGTTGAATCCCCAGTAACCCCCCCAAAAAAAAGAAAGTGGGGTTTTTTGTTCTTATTGTTTATTTTCGGAATTGGGAATTGAACCTGGGACCTGACACATGCTTGATAAGCTCTTTACCACTGAGCTACATCCTGGCCCTTTAACTTTTTTTTTTTTTTTTAATTTTCAGACAAGCTTTCCCTAAGTTGTCCAGGCTGGCTTCAAATTTGTGGTCCTCTTGCCTCAGTACCTGTGATTACGGGGACGTGTCACCACTGCATCTAACAAAGAAAATAGTTTCTGAAGGATGAAAAAAATCAGAAACCAGATCTCTAGAAATTAAGGAGTGGCTGGGTTGCATGGAAGTGAAGGTAACACACACAGACTTTTCCTTCCAGAAATGTATCAGCAAATGAGGAAAGAGATATGATAATTTGAGAAACAGTAGGATCAGAAGATGACATTTTTCCTGCTCTGGATAGGGGACACTTGAACATTTTTACAGTGAAAGAGATGAAAACATGGTAATAGAGGAAGTAGGTGGGGAGATGTCTGGGTAGTTAGGGTTTATGCTGAGGCAGCGATCCCAAAGTATAAGTGACAACATGTAAAAGTTTTATTTCCTGTTAATAGAAACATTACTATAGACTGCTCTCCTCCACGTGAGGCTCCTCGAACAAGGTTTCTTCAATCTTTGGACTCTGTTCATAAGTGAAGGGGAAGAGAGAGACTAGAGAGAGATCTTACTACTACCGCTCCAAAGTGACACCTGTTACTTGCACTCATGTTTCTCGCCTTGCAGACAAGCTTAATTGGGGGAGGGGCGAGCAAGTGTAGAAGAAAGACGAAAAGGGATTTGGTAAGCACATAATCGTCTGTGCTACATAAATGGATTAATTTTAAAAAGTAAAATTAGTGCTAGAGGTATAGCTCCGTGGTACAGCATACCCCAGACCCTGGGTTCATTCCCCGGTACCATAAAGAAAGAAGAAAGAGAGAAAAAAAAAAGCGTCAAATGAATTCTAGGAAGTTACAAGTGGCATAGTTTTTGAATATCCCCAGATTATCCCACAAAAACAGAGCCACTGGGTGGCAAACGTAAAACCCTCATGCAATGTCAATAACAAGTTTAGGTAGCAAAGCATGAAACCCAAATATACCCATACTAGACACAAGATAATAAGATTGACTTGTAGAAGGAGGCAGAGGAAGTTAAAACAGAACAAAGCTGGGAGTGTAACTCCATGATAGAAGACATGCTTAGCAAGCACCAAAGCCCTGGGCTCAATACCCATCACCAAACAAACCAAATCAACAAAAAATTTACTAAAATATGCCCCCAAAGAAGAGTCTCACCTGGTGAGTGTGAAATTTTAGAGGGATTGTCTGAGAATAGCAGTTTAAAATTGGTAGAAAGTTGGGATAAAGCTTTATGGATTCTATTTTTTTAGGTGAACACAAGGGAAGTATGGGAAGATGGGATGCTACTAGATTGATCTAACCCTTTGGATAATACTAGAATGGGTTAGGCCCTATGCAATCTTTCTTTTTTATATATAGGAGTTTTTAAAAAATATTTTTAGTTGTTTATGGACCTTTATTTTATTCATTTATGTATATGTGGTGCTAAGAATCAAACCCAGTGCCTCACACATGCTAGGCAAGTGCTCTACCACTGAGCCACAACCCCAGCCTGGCCCTATGCAATCTTAAAACCAAATCAAACTCCCTTCCAAGATCAAACCTGCACAGAAGAGAAGCTGCTAGGAAAGACATACAATAGGTCTTATTTTATAACTACCACAATAAATTAATAATAAATTTAATAATTTTATTATTTTATTTTAATAATATTATTTATTTATTTTAATAATAAATTAATTAAACTCCAAATCTGAAAATTCATCCCCTACTTTCTATAACAATTATATATAGTAGCATTGTCCAGTCTCACATATTATAGGCTTGCAATGAGACTACCCAGTACCATTCAGATACTTCAATAATAAAATGCAGTCAACACAGAAACTATTTCTCCTGTGATTAAACTCCCAGGGAAATTTGAAGGCTAAAGATTAAAAACTCATACAAATCAAGGCCAAAGGAATTTGAGTCTGAAGTCAAATTCACTTGCTCTTGGGATTTAAACTGTTCAGAAATTAATGTCAAGAGTACATCATCTCCACATTTTACTCAAAAGGTTTTTTTGTTTGTTTCGTGAGGGGGGTGCTATCAGGGATTGAACCCAGGGGGGCTGTGCCACTTATCTACATCCCCAGTCCTTTTTTTAAATTTTGAGACAGAGTTTTGCTAAGTTGCTGAGGGTCTCACTAAATTGCTGAGGCTAGCCTCAAACTTGCAAGCCTCCTGCCTCAGCCTCTTGAGTCACTGGGATCATAGGTGGGTGCCACCATGTCAGGCAGTTAGAAGGGTTCTTAAGGTTTAATTAGGGTCAGAATTTGTTTTAGCAGCTACAGCTTGGATAGAAATTTAGTAGTTTAATGCCAGTTCTCTCTTTGAGCTTTTTGAGTGTACAAAAAGTAATATGACACCAGGTACAGTAACGCATACCTGTAAATCTCAGCAACTTGGGAGGCTGAGGCAGAAAGATCACAAGTTCGAGGCCAACCTTAGCAATTTACCAAGTTGCTGTCTCAAAATTAAAAAAAAGAAACTAAAAAGATCTGGGCTTATAGCTCAATGGTAGCACACCCCTGGGTTAGAACCCTGGTACTAAAAAAAAAAAAAAAAAAAGTATGAGGTGGGGCCTGGGGATGCAACTCAGTGGTAGAATATTTGCCTATCATATTCAAGGTCCTGGGCTGAGTTCAACATCCAGCACCACACACACACACACACACACACACACACACACACACACAAGTAAATATGACACACAAAATTACTAGAGCACTAGTTCCATATCCGTCAAATTTAGAGAAAACCATTCCCCATCCTCTCATATAGTTATTTCAGGAAAAATTATGTTTTCAGAGCCCACTACTAATTGGTGCTGTCAAATTCCAGATCAAGACTCTGTGGAGTGGGAGGGAGAGAAACTCTGAGTTTCAACTTGAAATGGTTGCTCTGGCATAAGGTCTAGAATCTGTTAGAATATACTTTTTTAGGAGATGTTAAATTTGACATCTTGAATTTTCTATTTCTAAGGGGAAGATTTACCTATGCATATTAACTCCTGAGAGTGGCATTTGAGATGCTGTTTTCTTCTTGTGAAGCCTGGAAATGTGTAGATTTGAAGATTTGTATCCATCAGGGTGGGCTGGATTATGCTGTAGTAACAAAGAACCTCAAAATCAAAACCTTAGTGGCTTGAAACAACAAGAAATAATTTTTCACTCAGCCTACATGTCCATTGAAGATGGGCAAGGGGTTCTGATCACACATTCCCTTAAGGAGCTAGAATGACGGAATCTCAGTGGAGTTTTCCATGATCACCCTAGTAGGGACTTAAACCTTGGCTCTTAAAATTTCTTCCCAGAGGTAGGATGGATCTCTTCTCTTCCATCACTTCCATTCACATTTCTTTGACTGAAATTTGTCGTGTGGACTTCTAACATCAAAGGGGATGTGAAAAGTTTTGAATTCCAGATTCTTGCCCCTTTAATGCTACATTTAGAGTAAGTTCTCTGTAGGAATGCTGCTAGTGAGATATACTGTGAGCTGACAATTTAAGTCCTTGACCACAAGCTGCCGTGACTGCTTCTAACTATAAAATTTAAGTCAATATAGCCGGGCGTGGTGGCTCAAGCCTGTAATCCCAGCACTTAGGGAGACTGAGACAGGAGAATCGCGAGTTCAAAGCCAGCCTCAGCAATGGCGAGGCACTAAGCAACTCAGTGAGACCCTGTCTCTACATAACACACAAAATAGGGCTGGGGATGTGGCTCAGGGGTCCAGTGCCCCTGAGTTCAATCCCCAGTACCCCCCCCCCAAAATTTAAGTCAATATTTCTCAAACTTGAGATTAAAAGAATTTTCTTGATGCTTATTAAATATACTGATTCCTATGTCCTATTGCTGCAGAAATAATTTGGTAGTTTTGGGGTAAGGCCCAAGAATATTTATATATATTCTTGGCAAGCATTATTCAAGGCAAGCATTCTACCAACTGAGCTATATCCTCAGCCCCCCAAGAATATATATTTTGAAAAATAACTTTTTGTTAGGCCAAGGAAACCTCCCTCTTAGTATAGTTTTTTAAAAAATAATTTTTAGTTGTTGATGGATCTTTATTTTATTTATATGTGGTGCTGAGAATCGAACCTAGTGTCTCAAACATGCTAGGCAAGTGCTCAACCACTGAGCCACAACCCCAGCCCCAAAACTTTTATGTATTTATTTGTTTATTTATTTATTTATATGTGGTGCTGAGGATTGAACCCAGGGCCTCACATATGCCAGACAAGTGCTCCAGCCCCAGCTCCTCCTAGCACAGTTTTATTGTTGTTTTTGTGGTACTGGGGAGCAAACTCAGGGGAGTTCTCCCACTGAGCTACATCCCCAGCTCTTCTTATTTAATTTAATTTTTTTGAGATAATAGCTGGCTAACCTGCCCAGGCTGGCTTTGAACTCATGATCCTCCTGACTCAGCCTCTGGAGTGAGGGAAATAACATCCCCCAAGAAAAGGGGAATGACAGTCCCCAGGGAGAAAAGGAGGACAAGGTGATCTGGCAGGAGAGGAGGGAAAGGCAAACAATGGGCCCCGGGCTCTGGACTTGCATCCCAGCAACAACGAGTTTCAAGCTTTTACAACTGTTTTCCTGAGTTAGTTTCTCATTGAAACCTATGAAAAACAGACCCCTCTTGTCACCAGTCGTCATTTTCTCCCCTGAAAATGTGCCTTTCCACTGCGTCTTAATAAAGACAGCTTGCTGATCCGCTTGAGGTCTGCTCCTGTTTTGGTTGTTTTTACTTACATGGAGCAGCTGGGATTACAGGTATGCACCATCACCAGGAATAACTTGCCACTGAGCTACATCTACATCCCCAGCTCTTTTTATTTTTTATTTTGAGACAGGGTCTCACTAAGTTGCTTGCTGAAGCTGCTCTTGAATTTTTTTTGGTACCGAGTATTGAACTCAGGGGTACTTGACCACTGAGCCACATCCCCAGCCCTGTTTTGTATTTTATTTAGAGACAGGGTCTTACTGAGTTGCTTAGCGCCTCACCTTTGCTGAGGCTGACTTTGAACTCGTGAGTCTCTAGTCTCAGCCTCCCGAGTCACTGGAATTATAGGCGTGCACCACCGCGCCTGGCTGGTTTTGAACTTTTGATCCTCTTGTCTCAGGCTCCACAGCCACTGAGACTACAGGTGTGCATCAACATGACCAGCTGTTGTTTTTAATAAACTTTATTTTTCAGAGCCATGTTAGCTTCACAGCAGAACTGAGTGGAAAGTACAGAAAGTTCCCAATGTCCCCTGCTCCCACACATGTACAACAGATATACTCAGAATTGAGAGACAAACGTGATAGGGAAGAGAAGAGGGTGGTGTCAATATTTGGCCTGAATTTCAAAGAAGAATATGTAATCTATCAAAATCTCTTTCTTTCTGGAGTGCACAGCCTTTCTCTATGTTTGCTTAGGAGAAAAATGAGGAACAAAGAAAGGCTAAAAGACATATAGCATTCCTAATAATAATTATAGCTAGTAGGCAACAAAGTCAAATAAAAAACCTCCATTATTAAATCTTTGTAGCTTGCTTTGTGTCATTTTACCATTGACAATTAATCTCTCATAGAGAGCCGGGGCACATGTCTGCAATCCCAGCTGTTTGGGGAGGCTGAAGCAGGAAGATGGCAAATTTGAGGCCAGCCTGGGCAACTAAGACAGACTCTGTCTCAAATAAAAAAATAAACAGTGTTGGAGATGTAGCTGAATGGAGAAGTGCTTGCTCAGCAAGTACTAGGCCCTGTTTCTATTTTGGGTTTTTGTGGTATTGGGGATTGAACTCAGGGAGATTTACCACTTTGCTACATCTCTAGACTTTTTTACTTTTTAGAGACAAGGTCTCACTAAGTTGTTTATGGTTTCCCTAAACTGCTGAGGCTGGCTTTAAAGTTGACGATCCTCCTGCCTCAGACTCCCCAGTGGCTAGGATTGCAAGCGTGCATCACCACACCCAGCACTAGGCCTTGTTTTCAAACCCCAGTACCATTAAAGAGAGAGAGAAAATCAAGCTCTTAAATATCTAAGTAGTCACCTGAAGACTCCGCTGAACTCCACTGACCTTCTAAATTTCAATTTGTAGTAAGGAAGAAAGACTCAGAAAGTAAAAATAACAAAACAAGACAAAAAGAAACCCTGTATAATATTGGTGTTACAAAGGAATACAGAACTCCAAACTTAGTGCATTTTACACTTTCATTATATGTATTTCCAAATGTTGGGAAAACATTTCAATTTAATTATAATAAAATGTTATAATGAAGTTTTTTGTTTTTTTCATTTACAGAAAAGGTGATCCATACAACAGACTATTACTCAGCAATAAAAAAAGAATGAGCAACTGATACAGCCATATGGATGAACTTTGAACATACATGCTAGTGAAGAAAACCACACTCCCAAAGGTACCTACTGTATAATTCCATTTGTATGATACACTGTAAAAGGAAAAACTGCAACTACAGAAAACAGATCAACCATCATAGAGGGAGGGGGAAGAGAAACTGATGACGAAGAGGCCAGGGTCAGGGGCTTTATGGGTGATGGACAGTTCTGTATTATGGTGGTGTAACAAAACTATGAAATTTTAAAATTCATAGAACTACACACTAAAAGGGGTGAACTGAACTATGTAAGTTACACCTCAATAAACACAGCTTTAAAAATAAAACCAAAATATCTTAGTAATCACTTATGAGAATATACATACTATAACACTTCTATTCCCAGAAGCTGCCTTTCTGTTTTTCATTAAAATTTTTTTTGATGCTGCCATTTAAATGTAATTTTATTTCCTTGGATATTGTTGAATAAAACATTCTCTCATGCTGTTCTCTGGCAGAAATATTCATTGGCACTGTTTGATGACATTTCAAAAGTGTCTGCTACTTCCTCTATTCTTAGATTTGTATTATATTTTCCTTCATGAATACATAGCATCTTTTTATAGTCCTCCTCCTTTCTATCTTTCTCTCTCTCCCTCTTTTATAATAAAAGGGAAAGATCATTCTGATATGCTGTTCTTAACCTCTTTTAAAGTCACAAACACTGTATTTTGCTTTTCTTTTCTTTTTTTAATTTTTAGTTGTTGATGGATCTTTATTTATTTACATGTGGTCCTGAGAATGGAACCCAGTGCCTCACACATGCTAGACAAGCATTCTACCACTAAGCCACCATCCCAACCCCTGTAGTTTGCTTTTTAAAAATCCTGATAATTTCTTTTTTTTTTTTTAATATTTTTTTTAGTTGTAGATGGACACAATGTCTTTATTTTATTGCTTTGTATGTGGTGCTGAGGATCGAACCCAGGGCCTCACGCATGCGAGGCAAGCGCTCTACCGCTGAGCTACAATCCCAGCCCAAATCCTGATAATTTCTACTGATTATCCTTTCCTCATTGGAAAATGGTCTGTGTCGTTTAGTAATGAGTTTTGCTACTGGATCTTTATTGGAACTATCAAATGATACTCTGACAAATATGACATGTCACTATATTTTCAGCTCTCTTCTTTTAGTATCTTTGGTGTGCTCTCTTTTTAAGAAAAATCTAATCCCTATTTTTCTATTCTAGGGCATTTTTTCCTTGAGTAGCTCAGCAAAATTTATATAATGCTTTCACAGAATTTGATCTGAGTTTCAAACAGTTTCAAAGCTCTTGTAGTTTACAGAATGTCTATACTGGAAAGTTTCTGAACTTCAAAAGCACCTATAAATTTATCTGATTTAAAATACTCATGGAATAATAGTCAAATTCAGCAACTTAGGAGGCTGAGGCAGGAGGATCACAAGTTCAAGGCCAGCCTCAGCAATTTAGCAAGGCCCTCAGCAACTTAGTGACAAGACCCTGTCTCAAATAAAAACCAAAAAGGTCAGTAAATGTAGCTCAGTGATAGGATATTCTTGGGTTCAATACCCAGTACCAAAATAAATTAAAAAATAAAAAGGCAAATTCCTCATGAGAGGCTTATGTTTCATTTTTCTTTTTGTTTTTCCCACTGCCAACT
>PVHX01002965.1:140110-153700 GCA_004024805.1 Geosciurus inauris | reverse complement strand
TGATCAATTTTTGCCTGTAATTGTTCACTTATGTCATTCTTTAGTTCGCTGATCATTTTAATTATGTACATTCGGAATTCTTTCTCTGACATTTCATCAACTGTGCTGTCAATGGATTCTGTTACAGTTGTATCCAGGTTTATTTGGGGCACTTTCTTCCCTTGTTTTTTCATGTTGATTGTGTGTCTTCCTTTCTTGACTTCTATCCTATAATCTTGTATTGACACTCCAGATGATCTGTGTCTCACCTTGGAGCTACTCCTGTTCTCCCAGTGTCCCCAGATGGGCACTACTGTCACTAAAGTTGGTGGCGGAAGTAGTGGATGTACCTCAAGTGCAGTGGGAGTGGCCTTGGCTGGACTCCTGAGGCGGCCCCTGAGGGCTGTTTTGGCCCTCTCTTGCACTCCTGCTGGTGAACAGGAACTCTGGAGCGGAAGTAGAGGCTGGCTCAGGTCTCACTTAGGCAGAGTCACAAGCTGGAGAGTTTGTGCGCGAACCTTACCGTGAGTATGAGCTCCCCTGGGGTTAGAAGCTAGCAGGCTCTGGTCTGCCTTCGACTGGGCACCCCTGGCATTCGCACTGGAACTCTGGAGTGGAACTGAGGCAGGCCCAGTGCGCACCAGGGTGGGGCCTCTTCACGCTGGGGTCTCTGGAGGCCACTCTTTCCCTGGGTGTGCTTTCCTCTGTGGCTGGTAGCAATCAGACTCTGGTCAACCCTTAGTTGGACACCCGTGGAGTTTCCTGAGGGTGGATCTGGGCCCTCTGCAGCTCCTGCTGGACCTTGGGAACTCTGGAGTGGAACTAGGGCAGACCCAGGCTGCCCTAGGATAGGGCTGCCTCACACTGGTGTCTCTGGAGCGATTCTTGCCCTGAATTTGGGCTCCCCAGTGGCTAGAGGTAGCTGACCCTGGTCCTCTTTTGGCTGGACAACCGTGGAGGTTCCTGAGGGCGGATCAGGGCCCTCTGCAGCTCCTGCAGTCCCCGGGAACTCTGGAGCAGAACTGGGGAGGGCCCAGGCTGCCCTTGGGTGGCGCTGCCTCGCACTAGGGTGTCTGCGGGGACTCTTACCCTGAGTTTGGGATCCTCAGTGGCTGGAGGTGGCAGTTCCTGGTCTCCCTTTTGCTGGACACCCGAGCAGGTTCCTGCGGGCGGATCTGGGCCCTCTGCAGCTCCTGCTGGTGCACCGGAGCTCTGGAGCGGATGTGCGGTGGACTGTCTCCGCTGGGGTCTCTGGAGCAACTCTTGCCCTGAATTTGGGCTCCCCAGTGGCTAGCGGCTGAGGCTGTGTGTCTTCGGGAGCAGCTGCTAGGGGCCCTGTGTGGTTGGGTGGGCGCTGGAGCCAGGAACCCTGTATAGAAGCAGGCC
Organism: Geosciurus inauris; assembly: GCA_004024805.1. NCBI lineage: Eukaryota > Metazoa > Chordata > Mammalia > Rodentia > Sciuridae > Geosciurus > Geosciurus inauris. The sequence goes on along the minus strand of PVHX01002965.1, from coordinate 152,335 downwards.
CCGCCCGGGGCGAGCCCTGGGCTGGGGCTCTGAGCCACTGCAGCTGAGCTCCGCCGCCGCTTGCTGCCAAAGACGCTCTGCTTGTGGCAATGGCTGCTGCCTGGTGGCCCTGCTTATACGCGCAATTGAAATTCCTGCCGGGGCAGCTGTAGGATGATGTCCAGAAGCTGGCTGGGAGATGGTATTTCCACTACTTCAATCTCTGGCTCTGGAGAGACTGACCACAGCGTCCGTCTAGGCCGCCATCTTGGAACCGCCCCCCGGCATTATGTTTTTGACTTCAAACCTCAATTGTTTCATCACCAGTATATTAGAAAGTAGGTGACTTGTACCTATTAATTACCATAAAATTCATTCAAGGTATGTGTAAGTGTGTTTGTGTGGTGTTGGGGATTTGAATCTAATGTTATTTTTCTCATATATCAATTTTCTTTGGGATCATATTAACTGGAAACAAAAGTTTTTTCCTTCCCATCTGTATGTTTTTTTATTTTGTTTTCTTGTCTTGTTACATTAGTTTGGCATTCCATTGTTATGTTATGAAGGAGGGCTGAGAAGGAACATACTTGCTTCTTGGCATAAAAAAAGCTCTAGTTTCTCACCATTAAGTATGATGTTATCTGTAGGTTTTTTGGTAAATGTTCTTGATCAAGCTGAGAAAGTCCCCCTCTATTTCTAGATTTCCAAGAGCATGTTGCTTATTTCAGAAATTTTCTTTAGCATCATGTTAATGGACATAAAGGGCTTAAATTTCTCTCTTAATCCCTTAGGCTCATCTAGCACAGTTTTGCTAAAGCTGCCTCCTATTCTTCATCTTAAACATAAAATTAATCAAAACTATCCATAAACTATAAGATTATCTTCTTTCCTAGAAGTTAGAAATATCAGAAGTAATGCCTCTTTTATTTTTCATTTCTCTTTCCATTAATCAGACCCTACTTTGTAAGATTAAATAAGGGTCAAACAAGATAGGTGAATAAGGATACCCCTTATTATTAACTTCTGTACCTGGGTGGCTAAAGTTGCTAATTAGCTATTTAGATCCTTCCTCAAAGAGTTCTGTAAGACAGAGAGGGGTAAAAATGAGGGAAATTGATACTTAATGGAATAGAATCTCAAAGATAAATGTCATCTTAGAATTTAGCCTAATACTAGCCTCAGGTGAAATACCTAATTCTCAGATAATGGATCCATTCATCAACTAGTCATCCTACATGCATAGCTAAAGGAAAACAAAAGCATGCTTAAATCAAAACAGATCCTTGTTTTTCAAAGCTAGATTTTTGTTCTGTGTTCCACCCCTCTTTCTCCCTGTACTAGGAGTTGAACCCAGGGCCTGGTGCTTGCTAGGCAAGCATTCTACAACTAAGCTATATCCCCAACTCTTTTTTGGGGATGGGGGGAACACTAGAGATTGAACTCGGGTACTTCACCACTGAGCCACATCCCCAGCCCTGTCTTGTGTTTTATGTAGAGACAGGGTCTTAACTGAATTGCTTAGTGCCTCGCTGTGGCTGAGGTTGGCTTTGAACTTGCGATTCTCCTATCTCAGCCTCCCAAAGTGCTAGGATTACAGGTGTGCGCCACCGCGCCCATCACCCCCAACTCGTTTTACTTTGAGACAGGTCTCACTAAGTTTCCCAGGCTGGCCTCAAACTTGAGATCCCACTGTCACCCTTTCAAATACTAGGACTATAGGTGTGTTCCACTATGCTGGGCTTCAAAAATTAGTTTTAAACCACCTTAGAATCTCTTGGGTGGGTTTTTTGTTTGTTTGTTTGGTTTTTTTGGTACTAGGAATTGAATTCAGGGGCACTTGACCACTGAGCCACATCCCCATTCCTATTTTGTATTTTTATTTAGAGATAGGGTTTCACTGTTGCTTAGTGCCTCACTTTTGCTGAGGCTAGCTTTGAACTCACAGTTCTTCTGCCTCAGCCTCCCAAGCTGCTGGGATTACAGGCATATGCTATTTGCATGGCTTGGGTGGTAGATTTTTAAAAATGTAAATGTTAACCTTAGTGTTTTAACACTATCCCCTAGAAATCCTTGCAAATTAAATATGTAAAACTAAAAAAGTTTATTTTAGTATTTGATATAACTCTAAAAAATGAAAGAGAACATGAAGGTTAGTTGCTTATTTCTGTTAATTTATTTATTGATTGATTGATTGGTGCTAAGGGTCAAACCTAGGGCTGGCTCAAGCTTGCTAGGCAAGTACTCTACTGCTGAGCTACATCCCCAACTCTATTTGTTGTTCTTGCCGTTACTGTTAACTCAAATTAGGTACAAGAAGAAAATTATGGTCAGCACAAGTTTTCCCCTTTAAAAAAAAATTACATTCTTGTTTTATGGAATCAGTGTCATAACTTGTGGCTTTTACTTTATGAAAGCATAAATGAAATACTTTAAAGCTGTAGGTCATGGAAACTGATAGTTTTAGTTTTGCTCACATGGCTTCTTTTTTGTGTTGCCTTCGTCAGCTTCCTCTGCTCCAATATGTGCCATGACCAATCATTGTTCTCAGTTTCCTAAAAACAATACAGTGATATGAAAACCTTTAATTTTAAGCAGTTGTAATTAGTAGCTGCAAAGCAGTTTCTCAGCCATTCCTGTACTTTAAAAACTCTAATTGTATATAAAGAAGAGATACATGATTGTCATAGAAGATTGAAGTATTACAGAAAAATGTTATAAAGAAAAAAATCAACTTCAGAATTGATACTACTTTTAACAAGAATAATTCTGGAAGAATTATTAGGATTTACATAGATTTAAGTTTAGTGCTTATTGGGTTCTTACCACCTTTTTATTTCTGAGGTTTTTTTGTTCATCTTAGAGTTGGTTAAATTTCATTTAAGGTGCTGTTTTGGGAAAGTTCTACCTTCTGAGTTCTTGCATGTATTGGAAATGCCTGTTTATTTATTTCCTTTATATATAAAGGACACTTTTGCTGGATCATGTGGTTATTTCCTCCCCCAACAAATTTTGGAAACCCTGCCACACTATATGGTAGCGTTGAATGTTGTAATGAAGAGGTCTGAGGCCCTCTCCACTCCATAGGACCCTTGATTTTTTTGGCTGATACCCATAAGAATTTTTCTTTGTTCTGAAGTCTAGTACTTTACCAGGTGATGATTTCTTGAACCTTTCTGAGTCCATTAGATTCTCTATTTGAAGAATTACAGTGATGTTCAAATCATATTCTTCTGATCCTATCTTTCTGTTTAATTAGGTCTCATGTTTTTGTTCATTTCCATTTTATTTTGTGTAATGTCTTCAAGCAAGGTCTGTTTTCAGACATTGTTTCCATTGCAGTTTTCATATAATACAATACCTGCCACCTTCTTACACCAGGTGTGAATGTGTAAATCCACCTTTGCATCCCCATGCCATTTCCTTTCTTATTGTCTCTCATCTTGGCATGGGGTAGAGAATCTGAGTCCACACTGTCCCCTACTCTGAGGCCTACCTCTACCTCCCCTCTCTCCTTGTCATTTATGAGGCCCAAGAGGTTCTCCTGTGGGACTTAAGGAAAGCCCTTACATCACAGGGTATCTCAGTTGATACTTGGACTTGTTTCTTCCTTTACCCCATCTCACAACCTGCTGTTTCCCTTCAGCACGGAGGGCTTATTGAACATGAAGATAATATTTTTTCTTTTTCCTCCTCCTTCAGTTACACTTATGATACCGTTTATTCTGTGAGATAAGAATTCAGACATTTAGAGGAACATTCTCACCTTCTCTTATGACCTCCCATGCATCCCAGTTTTATCATTGATGAAAGTTGATGGCTTTTCTGGATTTATTTTTTATAGAATTCTGTCTTATATCAGAGGTCTGAAGGTGACTCTCAATTTTTTTGTATGTGGTAGGTATATATAATAACTGTAAAGACTAGATGACCAAAGGAGATGAATTAAAGCCGCTAACCAAGGCTTTATTGGAAATACACGCTCTTGGGCTGAACTCTCCCGTCCATCAGAGTGTGTCCAGGAGAGTGGCACTGGTGCTCCGGTGTACAAACAATTTCAAAAGGCCCGGTCAGGAAGGGGAGGGCTTGGGGGCAGGAAGAGAAGGCCAGAGTCCTTCCTGGATAGGTCAGGAAAAACCCGCTAATTGACAGGAGGCGTGTCCACTGGTGACATCAGTGTCTGGCTGGCCGCTCTGTTTTGTAGCTGCCCTGACCGGTCACCCTGATCCGACCTAACAATAACATGTAGCTTGAGGTTAATATAATGCCACCTTTATTTATTTGAAGCTAGCATTTTCTTCTCAAATTATCACACACACCCCCTTCAAGGAAGGAAAAAGAGCCCAAGACTGCCTTTCCTATCCTTAACTAGAAGGTTCTCTGCCCATATTTTATGGGCATTCAATTTATAATTATTCTAATAGTAGTCACTGAAATGGTCTAAAGAATGATGTCATTGCCCTGAAAACATTTTCCATTTTTATTGATGTGAGTTTTTGTTTTATTTTTATTTTGTTTTTTGGTTAGTTTAACTTATACCTCTTAATTTGGGCACATGCTAGTTTATTTCAGACATTGTTTTAGGTTTTTATTGTATCCTTATATTTAAATAATATCAATTTACATTTTATTATGTAAGAATTGTAAAATAACACTTTATTAAAAATAATTAGCCTATCATATGTCTTTTTTTCCTCCATTCATAGTTACCCTTATTCTTCCCTCTCACATTTAAGAAATCAAAAGAAAGTAGGAGATCTCTTTATCTTATTCTTGGTCTCACCTCCATCCCCACCCCTGGTACTGGCAATTGAATTCAGAGGTACTCTGCCACTGACCTACATCCCCAACTCTATTTGGAGGAAAGATAATAAAATATGTTGTTGTTATCTGATGGGAATAAAGGAGTAAGGTGATAAAATAAGAGAGTAGTGAAGGCTTAAATTTGAAAAGTTTTAAAGAGTGAAAAGTTAATTTTCTATGTGAAATTATCTGAGCAGGAAAACAAAGTCAAAACCCATCATTTGCTTAACTAAAATATATTCTGGTAAATGAGATTTTATTTTGCAGGTTTTATATGATAGAACAACATGGGAAAATTTTTAAATTTCTGTGTAGATAAGTTCTGTCTGTAAGATATGATATTAAGGCAAGCAATTGATAACAAAGCATTTTTTAAATAACTGCTGGTTATAGTCATCAAAATACCGTATAACATCTAAATGACCAACCAGCTGGTTGGTGGGTGATAGGCTGTGGCACCTTTGTCTGCTATGAAGTAACTATATTTTTGTCAGTTTGTCTCTGTGTCTTCTATTCTGTTCCACTGATCTTCTTGTCTGTTAAGATCCTAATACCATGCATCGCAGCAGAGATATTTTTGTTATTATAGCTAATTAATAATTTAAGGTCTGGGACTGTGATGCCCCCTGCTTAGCTTTTCCCACTATGGATTGCTTTGGCTATTCTGAGCCTCTTATTTTTTCAGATAAATCTTATCACTGCCTTTTCTATTTCTATGAAGAACATCATTGGAATTTTGATGGGAATTACATCGAATCTGTATAGTGCTTTTGGTAGTATAGCTGTTTGACAATATTAATTCTGCCGATCCAAGAAAGTGGGAGGAATAAATAAATAAGTAGATAGATAGATAGATAGATAAATAAATAAATAAATAAATAAATAAATAAATAAAGAAGTCATAGGCTGTTTCTCCCTCTGGAAATGACTTACATACTCCCTTGACTTTGTATTCAATTGCTATAATGACCCTATGAGGTACACTCTGGAGATAGCCTGCATTCTCCATTGAATGTTTATCTGCTTCCCTAAGTAAATCTGTGTCTCTAAAAATAAAGTCAGTTATATTTGAATTAAAAGAATATAGTAGAAAGAAATACTTTATACTGAATTCGACTCCCAATATAAAAATAGTCTAGGGATTTCATTTTGCTTTATCATATCAGTATGAACTTTGAAACAATGACTTTTATTTAGAAACAGGGCTCCATGTCATAGAACATTTTGTTAAATGAGTCCTTCTCATAAGTCATGTATTTTATGTATTGGGAGAACATTGTGTGTGTGTGTTTTCTTTATTAACGGTAAAAATGAATGGGACACAACATAATGGGATTATTATTATTATTTTACCAGAAGAGAGAAAAAGTGCATGATGAAGAGGAAAGAAAAAGTGCCTGGGTTAGTCAGGAAAGACAGAGAACACTGGATAGACTTCGAACATTTAAACAGGTAATGAAAATATGACCCATTTGTTGTTTTTAATTGCTTTTCAAACAGCTATAAACACATTTTATATAAATACATATATATAAACACAAACTATGGCAGTTATCTTCCCCCTCCCTTCTCACCAACTGTTTTGATATTCTCTCCCTTTCTTTCTCCCTTTCTTCTGGTTGTTTCCAGCATAAATATTCTTTTGATCTTCGGTACACAAAGAATGGTATAACAGGAATGATTAGGGCCTCTGGGAAAACTGGATTCCCCTTGTATTTTATAAAAATAGCCAATTTACGTTGCAGAGAGGATAAGTACCACTTATCCAGCTGGCTTCCACTGGACATGGTGTCATGAGGGATGGAGGTGCTATTTATCCAGCTTGTTGCCACCAGACTTTGGAGCAGTGTCAAGAGGGCCAAAGATGCTACTTGGCAAAGTACTGTATGGGACTGAGGTGCCATGTGTCTAGCCAATCACCACTAGACCTTTCCTGTAAGGATTTTTCAATAAACCTTATGTCTTATTTACTATAAAAAAATTTAAAAACAGAAAATTTACAACTAACCAGCTCAGATGTCAACTTACTATTCATTGTGCATATATCAGCCTATGATGGTAAGGTATAGAGATGACCATTGCAGAATTTGAGGGTGGACCAATAACCTTCTTGAGGAGGTTCCTTGCCAGGCTAAGCCATGACTCTGAACAGACTTAGCTAAACTAAACTTTAAAGTGCTCAGAAGCCTTATTTCAGTTCCTCCCTACTGAGGGATATACCTTATAGGTGAAGTGAACTTTTGATCAAGTCCTCTTAGTTTTACAGTGAAAAAATGGGGTTCAGTGAGGGCATCCTTTACAAGAGGATAAGACTTGGATTAAGTAAATATTGTCTTAACAAGTGATATTAATGCCAAGTTTTCATGCAATAACCAATTTAAAATGAGACTGCTCTGTATCATTAATGCAAAAGATTTTATTTCCTCTCCTTCATTCTGTCAAAATGCATATATTGTTTTGTATTTTACTCAGTTTTCCTATTAAATTAGTAATGCATTAAATATTTTTAAAAACCATGCAATAATTTTGAACAGTTGGCTTCTTAAATACATAAGACAAGTGGTGATAATGGTTTGAGAATATTAGGGATTGTTATTCTAGTATCCTGGTTTTTTTCCTAAAAGGTCACAAAAGAGCCAAAAATATCTTCAGTTTAAAGACATAAATACGCATTTGTTCATAAATTGTTTTAATGTAATACAACCAGTTATAATAACTTTGTTATTTTAGAGGTACCCTGGGCAAGTCATACTTAAATCAACCAGATTACGACTGGCTCATGCAAGAAGAAAAAGTACGAGTCCTGTGCCCCATGAGGATCCATGTGTGTCTCTACCAGGAGTGTTGCAGGTAGAGGGGAAAACTGAAGAGATGGGAGAAGGAAGAGGCCAGCTTGGGTCACCACAGACAGCAGAACCCCAGCGCCTTGCACAACTTGAAGATAATTCATTAGCACAACTTGAAGCCACTTCATTACCTCTCAGTGGTCTTACCTCCGAACTGCCTCCCACTGCATCTCTTCCACTTTTGAATAGCAGTGACCTTGAACCTTGTTCTGTTACCACAGATCCACTTCCACCACCTCTCCCTCCTACACCCCCTCCTCCCCCACCACCCCCACCACCTCCGCCACCTCCCCTCCCTGTTGCAAAGGACAACACTGCCAACCTGGAGACACTGGAGAAAGGTCTGCCTAGAAAGGAGGGGAACGAGAAGAGGATCCCGAAATCTGCCAGTGCCCCCTCAGCACACCTTTTCGATAGCAGCCAGCTGGTTAGTGCCCGGAAGAAGCTCAGAAAGACTGCTGAAGGTTTGCAGAGGAGGAGAGGTAGGTAACTTAAGACATTTTCATGACCATCTGTTGAATAAAGGGAGGAATAATTAAAGAACTTTATATTTTATTCTACTTTGCATAGTTTAATACATTTATCTTTGAATTAAAGATATTTACATTTATTTCATACATATTTACATTTATTTTCATAGTAAATAGGTTTTCAAGGTCACAGTAGTGGAGAATTCTTACCCAGAGCAACAGATATGTACTGATATACATAAATGTATACCTTCTTAAGCTTTTGGGTGTTGTAAAAGTATGTCTTCTGAAGTGACATGACCTGTTTGGCTGGTGGTTCTTCTTCTCCCCCCTTTTTTTTTGGTGCCAGGAATTGAACTCGGGGGCACTCAACCACTGAGCCACATCCCCAGCCCCATTTTGTGTTTTATGTAGAGATAGGGTCTCACTGAGTTGCTTAGTGCCTCGCCCTTGCTGAGGCTGGCTTTGAACTCGAGATTCTCCTGTCTCAGCCTCCCTAAGTGCTGGGATTACAGGTGTGAGCCACCGCGCCTGGCTGGTGGTGGTTCTTGTGCTAGAGAAGGTCTGATTTTAAAACTGGGAGATGGGCTGAGGTTGTGTGGCTCAGTGGCAGAGCATTTGTCTCAGGTGTGAGGCACTGGGTTCGATTCTCAGCGCCACATTAAAATAAACAAAATAAAGACACTATGTCCATGTATAACTAAAAAATATTTAAAACAAACAAACAAACAAACTGGGAGATGACATAAAGTACTCACAGGCTAGGGATATAGCTCAGTAGTAGAGCATTTACCTAGCATGTACAAGGCCCTATGTTCAGTCCCCAGCACCACAAAAACAAACAGAACTAAACAGTACTCACATAAGAAAGAGTGGAAAGGCATTGGCAAAATCTTGTAACATTTCATTACATTTTGGTATTGAGGTCTTCAGTATGTTCTTTGTATGAAAAGCAAAGAAGTAGGAAATAGTATGCACAATTTATTGCATGTCCAATATGCCTTAATAACATTACTTCTAAAAGTAACAAAGTTTCCATGGGGCAAACATTATGTAAAGCTATTTGCATATTACATTTTAATCTAAGAGGCCTTTCTGTGAAACATTTCTTAATGTAATTGTTCTGTTTCATTTTCCAAAGTGAGCTCACCCATGGATGAGGTGCTAGCATCCTTGAAGCGTGGTAGTTTTCACCTGAAAAAGGTTGAACAGCGAACTCTGCCTCCTTTTCCTGATGAAGATGATAGTAATAATATCTTGGCACAAATAAGGAAAGGGGTAAAATTGAAGAAGGTACAGAAGGAAGTTTTGAGAGAATCCTTCACACTTCTGCCCGATACAGACCCTCTAACACGGAGCATCCATGAAGCTCTACGAAGAATTAAAGAGGCATCCCCCGAGTCAGAGGATGAAGAAGAGGCCTTACCTTGCACAGACTGGGAGAACTGACAAGTAAATGGCCTATTGTCTTATAGCGTTCAGTAATGCAGATGGGGTCTGGTATTCCTTATCGAGTCTGAGACTTATAGCATGGATCATAGGTTTGTAAATTTCTAGAAACCAAGGCAACAGAAACACTTTTAAAGGATCATTGCTACGTATATGCTGTTTTTTTCATATCCTGCTTACTAAATTTTCTGTAGAACAGGTATATCCCAAGTAAAGGCACAGTATTCTGCCTTAAACAAAAGTTTTCCAACTGAAGTACTTTCATTATGTATTTTGAGTTTTGATGTCTTCTTACTGGCTGCAAAGTTTTCTAGTATCAATCTAGAAAAATCATTGCATTGTCTAATTAGCTTTCTAAACCTTTAAAACTACTCAGGCTTATCAGAGTTATTGGATTGTTTATAGACTGATTTGCAGCTACTATATATATAGAGAGAGAGGGAGGGAGGGGGCTGCAAATTATATATATAAACACACACACACACACGTATAATATGTCTTGAGTCCCCTCTGTATACTAAGATTATCTTTGGTTAAAATGTGGCATTATGTTAAGTAATATTTGTAGTCTATCTTTTAATAAGCTAATTAGTTTGTAATGTGACACAAATTATACTAAATATATCAAATCAATAAAGATAATGTGCTGTAAATAGTATATAAAACTGGTAATTATTGCAACTGAAATGCAGTACTTTGTGCAAAATATACAGAGTATGCAAATATGTTCTACTCATTATTATATTTTCTTGATGGAATTATGTCTCTATAGGCTTCACAGCATTCACCAAAACAGGGAATATTTTAGTTCTGGAGGAAGTAGGTAAACGATAATTATTTGTTAGCACAATGAATCTCTTAATTTTCAGTACTGGAGATTGAATCCATGGCCTTGAACATGCTAGAAAAGCACTCTATCATTGATGTACACCACCAGCACTGCCCCCCTTTGTGTGTGTGTGTGTGTGTGTGTGTGTGTGTACGAGAGAGAGATGGGGGGGGGGGGCTACATTACCCAGGCTGGCCTTAAACTTGTGATCCTGATATCTCAGCCTCCTGGGTAGCTGGGATTTTAGCAAAAACGATCAGTTTTTAAATATTGATTACATAATGAAAAATGCTAAAAGCAATTTCACTTGTTCTTTTTGTGCTTGGGTCTATCTGCAAAATTTTCGCTTAGTACTTGTCCATGCTGTCCCTATCCGCTTATGCACCAAACTTATCAAAAGGGCGGAAAAAAAATATCCACATTCCTCTTGATATGATTCAACCATTGCCCTGCTTTTTTTTTCTGTTATGTAGAAAATTGTAATCACTTTGTAGAACTGTATGTCTTACCACTTTTGGATCTCAAGATAATTTAAAGCCATTTTTGCTTGTACATTATGTACATTATGTCTTGTAGACAAATGCAGATATCTAGATATCCACTCATTGTGTTACTGTCCAGAGACTCGGGTGCATTTGGAATCTTTTATTTATTTGCAAATTGTCCCTCACTTCACAGTTCTTGGTACTTATTGAATTGTCTCCTCCTGCTTGTAGCTTCTCAGGTTGCTGCTTAAACCTGCAGCTAAAACTACCTTCTGGATGCTAATGTTGGTTAATGCCACAACTTGGCTTTCACAGATGTGTATATTTTGTTTTTATTTCTTAAAACTGGCCCGTGGTAGCCAGAGCTGGCACAGCTGCTCGGGCTGGCACATTCGCATGTCTTCTCCCACCCCACCAGAATCCTACCTATTGTATAGACATTGTGAAAGCATTACGTATAGCAACTGGCTGAGGTGTTATTTATAGCTTCTGGCTATTCATCAGCTGAAGAATATGGTACCTGGTATGTGCCGCTTTGAAAAAAAAGACTGCTTAAAACCTCATTGGCATGGGTGGTGGCTGGGGTTTTTGTTGTCTGTTTTTGGCTTTTGTATGTTGTACAATGTTAAAAGAAACAAACACTTTCAGATAATGTTCTCAGATACATGCAAAGTCACTTTTTCTATATGGTGTGTGTATGCATCAGTACTGGGGATTGAACCCAGAGGCACTCTGCATTGAGGTACATCCCCAATCCTTTTTATTTTTATTTTGAGACAGGTTGTCACTAAGTTGCATAGGCTGGTCTCAAACTTGCAATCCTGCCCTCAGCTTCCTGAGTCATGATTTCTTAGTTTAATAAGTTTTAATTCTTACAGCTTTCAAATCTTTTGTTACATGCCCCCTGCCCTTTTTTTTTTTTTGTCATACTACAATCCAACTCAGTGCCCCACACATCCTAGGCAAGCACTCTACCACTGAGCTACACCCCCAGTACCCTCCAACCCCTGCCTTTTTTTTGTTCTTTTAAATAAGATAGCGTATTCCCAAGTTAGGCTGACGTTGAACTTGTGATCCTGCTGCATCAGTTTGGCAAGTAGCTGGGATTAATGGTGTGCAGCACTGAGCCTTGCTTAATTATATGCTTTTTTTTTTTTGTTTTGTTTTGTTTTTGGTACTGGGGATTGAACTCAGGGGCACTCGACCACTGAGCCACATCCCCAGCCCTATTTTGTGTTTTATGTAGAGACAGGGTCTCACTGAGTTGCTTAGCGCCTCGCTGTTGCCGAGGCTGGCTTTGAACTCGCGATTCTCCTGTCTCAGCCTCCCTAAGTGCTGGGATTACAGGCTTGAGCCACCGCGCCCGG
>PVHX01002965.1:0-140010 GCA_004024805.1 Geosciurus inauris | reverse complement strand
TATATGCTTTTAAAAGAGGTAATTTCTGGAAACTCCATTGAGTAAAAAAGTGAAGATCCAGACTGGTGATGTAGCTCAGTGGTGGAGCACTTGCCTAGCGTGCACACGGCTCTGGATTTGATTCTCAGTACTGAGGGAAGGAAAAAAGAAAGAAAAGAGTGAAAGTCCCCTGTTCTGCTTGTTCCTATTCTGAAACTCCTCCAGAGATAGCCATAGTTAATAGTGTCCTTCAAAGTGATTTCTAAACACAGGAAATATGTGTAGTTTTATATAGACTTTAAAAGAGATTTTCCTAATTTGTTTCCTGTGGGATCTTTCTAATCTTATTAAGTAATTATAACAGTGCTATACAATAGTACATATCATTTTAAAAAGTAAAAGGGAACATAAAAGTGGCAAGTGAAAAAGGAACACATGAAATTGATTTTAATACCTGTAAATGAGCACTCCAGCACTGAGCCACACTCCAGCTCTCACTGTTTTGAGGGCACCTAGTCTTCAGAACCCAGGTTTTGGTTCTAAATGTGATCTTTATTTTATACTTATCAGTAGCATGTCTCAACTTGGATACTAAGTATTCAGTGGTTAAAGTGAAATGTCTTACCAAAAACAAAAATGTATTAATGGGAAAAAATTTATATTGAATTATTTAAATCAAACAATTTCTCCATCATAATAGCCATATGAAACTACAATATTAGACAAAATAAAAACTATAATAAGTTAGAGCTTTATTTACATGCATGCCAGCTTTTCTCTGATAAGTAGAATGGAGAAACACATATGTCTGTGTATGTGTGTATATACACAGCTGTGTCATAATTAAGCTCCTGAATAAAAAGCAGTTCTAGTTAAGTATACATTTAATGACAGTTTTTATCCATCACCTAAATGTCAGTATAAGAGAAAATTGTCTCTATTAAATTTTAAAGATACTTAATAGTTTTTAATCTACTGGCAGATTATGGGATGTATTTTTGATTGAATCTATCCTTCACTGCATACTTTGACATAAAGAATTAGAGTAAAGGGGAAAAAATGAATCTAACGATCTTTTAACAGTGATCAAAATCTGTACTAAAACTATTTAATTTTCATTGCTTTAAAAGTACAAATACACACCTTTTTAAAACAAAATTTTTCTACACCCTACTGTATAAATGCCTATCTAAAGAAAAATCTATCTGTTCATCCTAGATATTGCAAAGTGTGTGTGTATGTTTATATAGAGAGAGAATCTTTAAGAGAGATCTTTTTTTAATACACTGTATTATTTTGTTTGCAAACAGGTAACTTAAAGAAGCAAAATACCTACAGATGAAGATTGGTTCTGATTCTTTTGGAAAACAAAAGTTGAAGCTCTTGGTTCCATGGTTGGATTCCATTAGACCCAAAGTATATTGACTCAGTTGTACGAAAAAAAAAAAAAGGAAGCACAATTGGGAGATTATTACTTTTACAGTCATTCCAATAGATGATGGTTAAGATGATTTATAAATGTGCAATGTTCCTGTCTATCTGCGATGAAGAAAGGCCTTCTGGAGATGGCTGTTTTTTATGCACCTTCCCTTCCCCCATCTACCCATATATATATATATATTCTTATAGTGGCCAGTTAAACTGGGAGTTGCTATGAGTTGAAAAAACACTGGGCTGACAGATCTATTGTGAGCTGTTTTGGGAGTGCTTTGAGATACATCTTTCAGTGTATTGAAAGGAAAGACATCTGCTGAAAATACAGAGCTTCTTCCATATCAGCTTACAGAAATAGTGCTATACTCTGAAAAAGAAGTTTATTGTGGTAGCTATAGGTCAGGAATTATAATCAAATGGAAATGCAGTTAAAATTTTAACAGTTCTCATCTCCAAAGGAATTTTCATAATGATGTTCTACATTTGAAAAGTCAATGGAGATACACCTATTAATGTGTGTACCAAACATAACATTTAACAAGGCATATTTTTAGAAGGCTACACAGTCTTACACTTTGTAAGGGTTTGAAGTTAAAATTTCCATGCTTTTAAATAGCTTTTCATAATTCCGAATTTATAATGGTTTGAATTTTATGTGCATCTTTGTTTATAAGAAGCAATACTTTGTAATTTGATAATGTTACAAATTATTTTTAGTCTTTTTGTTTGAACTATTGCTTGATCACCCTAACTCTTGACTTTCCTATTGAGAATCAAAAAGGAGGATTCAATAATAGGGATGCAGATCTTAATTCTTTATCATGCACCATTTAAAGTTTAAAGTGTTGTGCTCCACAGTGAAAAGCATGTGCTTAGCAAAGATGCAGAAAGTAGACAGGCAGGAAAGCTTCTTTGGCTGGCATTTTACTATCTTGAAATGCTTTGAATGGAACATTGGGAGAAAGCTTTTGTTATTAAATGCTTAACTTAGATACATCGGGCTAGATCCTGATTTGCTGTAATGAAGTCTTTGTGAATGAAGCTGTTGTGGATTGTGAGCAGGATTGTTGTGGGCTTGCACGAAGGCAGTAGATAAGCTGGACCCAGTGTATACTACTCCACAGAGTGTAATTCTGCATAAGACAGATCCCTTCCTTTATTTGGAAGGGAGTTCAGGATTAAAGTACCAAAAGGAACTTTGTGTCACATGAGGCAGTTCTCCGATCTACTCCCAGAAGGTAGTACTGGAGTAAAAGTTACTCAGTGTATGTGAATTGGTTTTCCTGGAGGGAAAATGCTCACAACTCATGTCATTCTTGAATATTATTTTCTTTAACAAAAATTTATGGCAACAGCAGATTATATAAAACAAAATCTTACTGCTCAAACGTTAGTAATATATTTATTGATGAGACTAGGAATTTCTGCACAACATTTTCATGATACATTGGTTTTAGTCCCAGCAAAAGTCCCATGTCTTATCTGGAATGATTAGAAATACACATCTAATATATATAAACTTCAGTGTGGGAATGGGTGTGTATCCTTTATAACTTCAGTAAAGCACTGAAGTATGCTTTTTAACCCAAAGAGCCATTGGTTGGATTAATATATTTGGAAATTTTTAAATTTAGAAAACTTTAAAAAAGCACATATACATCTAATCCATCCATTTTGTGTGTGTGTGTGTGTCCATGTGTCCATATATCAGTATTTCATGTGTCAAGTCGTTTGGATGCCTGTTCCTAACCTAAGTTTTATTCATTTTTTTTTTCAATTTTGGAAAAAATTCAGAAGGATGTAATTTTAAATTAATAACAAACACTGGACCCCTCATGTTGAAAGAGAATTGCTACTCATTAGTGTTACTGCTGAGATTCCATTATAAAGCAGTCTCACTTTAAAAAGTCTCCTGTGATCTGTCTCTAGCCACATCGTAATAAGTTTCTAACAAATATTAGAGCATGTATAAACTTCATACCCTGATAGGGATACATCCACACCTCTCAGCACATTCCCTGGTACCACACTTGGCAATATGGAGGTTAAAGCAGAGAGCTTGGTTGGCAGCCAGCTGTGCCTCTTCTCTGGTAAGTAACTTGATCCGTCACATCCATTTCCCTCCCTCAAGATCAGTCTTGGGCTGTTGATGTGGCTCAGTGGTAGCATGCTTACCTAGCATGCACGAGGCCCTGGGATCCATCATCAGCATCCACATCAGGAGGGAGGGAGTCATATGGCTACTTCCACAAAAATCACAAATTACTGTAGGATACACAACACTGGAGTTCCAAAGTGTCAAAAGAACCAGCGTCCACTTGTCTAAGATGAGTTTATCAGTTGAACCCTCATCTTTTAAAGCAGTTTCAGGACCCTACAAAAACTAAGCATGGTCAAATGTTCTTTTTTCCTTGCCCCTAATAGAATGCAGATCTTTGCTTTAATATTAAATTGGTATATATATTTGGTTATGGTACTTATAGATGATCATTTTTCCAGTTCCAAGCTTGCCTGTACTTTTTGTATGGCTCAGATTACTTGACAGTTGTATTTCTGTTAATGTATCATTTATGTATTCACAAACAGCTGCTTGCTTATGCTGAGTCAATTTGGAAGTTAATTTACCAATTTAGTCTCAATTGCAGTATATTTAAAATGGGGAAAACAAGTAGATGATGACTTGGAGATGTTTTGAGGTTAATGTTAACTGCTCACTTGAATGTCAATTTCAGATATTTCCCCTACTAATGCAACCAAAATTATACATATAGAACCAATGTAGCATGTAGAGAAAAGGTATTCCTAATGCTTTAAAATCCTAGTTGTTTGTGGTTTCGCAGTATGAGGAAATAACCTGACTAGGGGAGATTTTTAAAGGGTGAACACTTGTTCTGCTTATTTGAAGTATATTTTATAGGCTCATTGGAGTTTGTGAGCAGGATATAAACCATCATTCCTTAATTCTTCATTGTGGAGCTCAAACATTTCTGTAAAATGTATCTTTAAGGATGCCGGTAGGCAGAGCCATTAGTCGGTAAGGTGTGGTATTTCCAAAGACAGAATATGGAACTTTGATGAGCATTTTCATTTACTCTGTATATTGGTGTCACTTTTATGTCATAAAGCACAATTAGCCATTGTAGACACTAAGAATTAAACTCTTATATCAGTGGAACACAAAAGGAAGAGGCAGCATCCTCTCACTGTATGGAATGGATTCAGTAAACAATACAACTTAATTTTATACATTCCCTAAGACTCCTTTTGTTTTTGGTACTGGGGATAGAACCCAGAAGCACTCAACCACTGAGCCACATCCCCAGCCCCTTTTATTTTTTATTTTGAGACAGGGTCTTGCTGAGTTACCTAGGGCCTCGCTAAGTTGCTGAGGCTGGCTTTGAACTTGGAATCCTCCTGCCTCAGTCAGCCTCCTGAGTCACTGGGATTATAGACATGCACCACCATGCCCAGCTGACTCCATTTTTAAATTACATTCACTGAGTATGTTTATTTAATTCAATGCTCTTAGCATAAAGAAAGCTTTTTTTTCCCTTTTACAAACACAAGGTTTTTTTTTTCCAGCTTTATTATTTATCTAATATGCATTTAATATCAGATACCAACCTGTAAATACTGTTGGGTCCTTACAGGCCTTATCAGGGAGTTGAAATTTCTTATACTTTGCCAGGTTATTTATAAAAACAAGCAATGTAAGCATTTGAAAACTGTTGCAGACATCTTGTTAAAAATACAACTATTGGATAATGAAAGCAGAAATATTTAGTTTTACCTAGTTCTTGCACTGAAGATAAATGGTGATATAAAGTTAAATGTGCATTTTAAACAGATTTTTATTTCCCATTTATTGCTTAGCATAGAAAAAAAACTATACTTAATGTTAGAGAATTGACCAGCAAGATTTATTTCAAATGAAGAGGGGTGAGAGAGTAGAAGCACCTTACTGCTGGAGTTAATTGCATTTATTTAGTGCTACTGTGTAAGTCAGTAATAATTTCTGATCTTGCTGAAAAGTCCTCTTTAGTTAAAGCACATTAAGAAGCAATGGTATTTTTTATCCTATAGTGTAATTTAAAGGTTTTTCCTACAAAATGAGTTTATATTGTTGCCTAAATTATCATGTATGTAAACAAAGGTTTTTAAAGGTAGGAGGGAGTCTGGATTGGGTGTGTGCGCGCAAGTATGTGTGCTGTTTGCCCCCTGAATTATTTCAAAAGTGTTTATTCTAAAAATTCCTTTTGCCCACAGTAAATGTACAACTTGGCATTGGAAAATTTTAATTGCTTAAATTCCAAATTTTAGATGTTTTGGCCCTGTTATGAGCATGTTTATTCTGCTATTGTAAGGTGCACGTACAGGAGATATCTCTGAGGTTGGCATGTTAGAGAGTTCATGGATGTTATTTCCCACCCATCGCAATGCAGTCATCTGTTTCGAGGGTTAGAGGAAAGTGTTCTGTTTTCGTTTTTCAGGCACAAATAAGATCAGTTTCGGAAGCTGATAGCAGGTAGGGAAGACTTTGAAAAGTGATGTTTAGATGAAAACAAAAGGTATGGGTAGATATTGGTCATGGAGTTGAGTTTTATCACAGGAATTTACTTTTAACTTGCATGTTCTGTGGTTAACTGTCAAGAGTATAACAAGTTATTCCAGCTTTCCCCAGTACTAATGACATTGGTTTCAAGAAGTCTTCATAATCACAAGATGGCATTTCCCCTTCATTTGTGAACTAAGAAGGGTAGACAGTGCAATCCATAGAGTGACTTCTGACTTATTCAGCTATTGCAGAATCCCCACTGGTGCACCGAATTTCTCATTGTACTGTATATCTTGCTGAGTGTGAAACCATAATATGTAGTTTATGAAAAAGGAAGGCCACAGATCATTTTGCATGAATAGTCCATTAGGATGAATGAAACTGACAATTTTTTTTTTTTTTTTAGCCATTCTGGGTAAATAAAATTATAATGGCAAACTGATTCACCATTTACTAGCTTTGTGCAATATTATAAAGATAGAAGCAAAACACTAGCACATTGTGCTTGGCTTTTAAGGATGGCTTTATCATTACATTAAATGTTCAGCGTGCACGGTGTATTGTAAATGCCATCTCTTGCAAATTTACAATACTTCAATATGCTCAGTTAACATTCTGAAGTATTAAAAGTACAAAGAAAATACTAAGCAAGCATTTATAGCAATACTATGAAATCTCCAATAATTGTTTTGAACATTGCCTTCTCTTCTTTAGTGCAACTTTTCTGCATTGTAATTATTGTATTGCTTTATATTTCATGTTTTTTACACTCATGACTTCAGAGTTAAGTACTTGTACACGAAGTGTTGCAATCACCTTTCTCCTATTGTACATGCATTGTAACAACATACAGTTTTGGTGCTTAACAATATTCCTTTTTTTCTTTAATAAAGGATATTTATTTGAATTAACCTGACTTTGTTTATTTAAAATAGCGTTGGTGGTATGTATAATCATCTAAATTGGAGCCAATTATTGGCTAGTTAACTAGACCAGGCAAACACTGGCCAATTTCTGTCAGGACAGTTTAATACCAAGAACAATTAAAAGATTAGTTATCCCCCAAAGCAAAGGACTTGGTGTATCCTTGAGTGTTTTGTGTAGTCAGACTGATGAGAGACTGATCGGCCTCATGTTATTTTAAGATATTTTTAAGTTTTCAATTTTGCAGATGTCCTGCAGTATGTAGATGCATATTTAACCTAGGAAAAAAATTAACACCATCAAGCATATCACCTGTACAGTAACTGCCAAAAGAGCGAGAGCTCACCACCCTGGGAATGTCCTGTTAGAATTTTACTCAAAATTACAGTATGCAGAAGCCATCCTGTGGTTTTATGGTTAGAGCAGGTAAGTTGGCAACAACCCTCCCTGAGTTTTATAGGCCAAAATGATCTTTTTCATGCTGAAAGAAAGACCTAAACCTCGGGATCTAATTTCACCAAGTTATCATGTGTTCCAGTGGTTCAAATATCCTTTAAGAGAAATCACTTGGTTTTTCTTACAGGCCATGTTGTCATTCAACGTTTTCAGAAACAGGGTGGCCTACCCTTGCAAGTATATGGATCAGATCCACGTTTTTCAAAGTGGACGCTATCCCTGGAACTTCCACTACCTGTCAGAAAATGCAACCATAAGTTGACTGTGCCCCATCCCTTGCTGGAAGGGTTTCCAAGGCCACTGACGACTTTTCCTGAGTGTCGGCATCACACTAGGTTGTTACCTCACAGTGTTGCCTGGATGCACCCTCACCCGCTCCAGCCATGCTTCCCACTCAGCTGTCAGCATGATTTTATGCTTTGGCATCCATGAATGGTTGAGACAGAAAAGCACCTTTCTAAATATTTCTGGGCTTTTTTCTCTGTCCCCATATTCTTCGTCTGTTTTTTACTCTTTCATTGACTCTTAATAACATCTGTATTATAATTGCTCCCAATTTAACTTTTCTCTGGCCTGTACTTTTTCTCAGCGCACCAGGTCTCTCTCTGTTCAGCTGTCTGTGTCTTCATTTGGATGCCTCAACATGTCTCAGATCATGGCCAGAAATGGTTCCCTTGACTTTTACCAACAAAGCCTAAATCCAGACCTTCCCTTTTAGCTGTAACAGTTCATCCAGTTTTGATATTCAGAAGCTATAAACTATCCTTCATGCCTTTCTCAACCTAACTACATCCAGTTCTCCAAGTCCTAACAAACCTAACTAATTTACATCTGGCACACATCACACTTTTTTCTCTGTCCTCTGAAACTCTCTGGTTTTCTCTCTCAACCAGACTTCTGCAGTAGCCTCCACCAGATCTTTCCACGGTCACTCTAAGTCCACCCACAAAGTGGTGAGGTGGTGTCTTTCCCTGCATAAAACCTCCAGTCGTCTTTTGTGGACTAGAAGGCTAGATGTGACTTGATGCTTGCTATCAGCCCCTTGCTTCAACTTCCTGAGCTCTGATCATGTATAATCTCCTATCCCAGGACCTGTGCACAAACTCTATCCTCTTCCTGGCTTTGATTTTTAGTGTGACCAGCTTTGGGTCTCCCCAAAATTTATGAGTTCAAGTACTAACCCCTGGTACCTGAGAATGTGTCCTTCCTTTATGGAGGTAATCAAGTTAAAGTGACTTCATTAGGGAATGCCCTTATCCAATATGACTAGTGCCTATAAAAAATAAAGTTTGGACACAGGCATGTAGAGGGAAGACAATATGAGAGACCAAGAGAAGGCTAATCTGCAAGCCCTGTTAAGAGTCCCTAGCACATGAGTGTTAGCCATCATCCTGAAGATAGTGATGCCAAAATTATTCACAAAGACACTACAAAGGTTAGTGTAATTTAGAGGTAAAAACATCTGAGATCAGAATAATGCTCCTGGACAAATCTGAAAAAGCATTTTATGTAGATTTTTGTTAGTATATATTTCATCTAATGTGAGAATTCATGAGAGTCATTTATGTTTCACAGAAAAAAATGCTATTCAGCAGGAGACACTGCATTAATAACAAAAGTCCCTTTATGTTTATGCTCAGAGGATTGGATGTAACTAAAAACGCAGAATTTCTACTTTCTGACTTGACTGAAATGCAATTCTAAGAATCAAACTATTCTTGAGAGTCACATTGTGAGTGTAGTTCAATGGTAGAACGTGCATAGTATGCATAGTGCATAGTGGTCCTGGGTTCAATACCCAGCACTGGAAAAAAGAAAATTCCAAAAATACAAACATCAGTGAATGTCAGTTAAATATAGTGGACTGAAACATGCTTCATTCATTACTACCCAATCCCTAACAAATGTTCGAAAGATGCGCAATGGTAAAAGACATAGCTGCTTGGAGGTAGCTGACCTGAGAGTGCAGTGGATTGAGCAGCAATGGAACCTGAGGGCCTGGTGCTTGGAGGCACCATGTTATTTAAAGGTGGGGATGAGAAGCAAGGTTGAGCCAAGGAAGGGAGCCAAGGTTGAAATTGGAGCAGTTAGACTATACCCCACCCCCATGCCTTCCTTTCCCTCTGTGAGACATTAGAGGCTCACTTTCTGGATGAAACAAGCCAGAGAAGATCTGGACTCGTGCTAGGGGCAAAAAGAGAGTCAAGGTAATGTTGGAGGATTAAATTAAAATCTACCTTCAGAATCACAAGAACTCTTGGCTACCTTCTGCCTGGTAGTAAGAGGGCCCTCAGCCTGATAGGTGTACATAAATTCCAGAGGGGTCTGAATATCTCTCCATGGAGAAAGTAAATGCCCCCTGAGAAAAGACCTCCACAGGTTGATATCTGGGGGGAGAGGCAGGAAGTGACTGACAGACACCAGCTACCAATCAGCTCCAGAATGTCACTGTAGGACCTGAATGGGCTACCAGAGTCATTGTCAGAAAGTCTCTACACAATGGACAGAGACCAAAACAAGCATCCCGAAGAAAGCAACTCTTAGGAAACATACAATTCAGGGACTAGGAGAAAATTAAGTTACTTTTATCAGAAAATACTGCATCCTAGAAATAACAATATGTTGCAGTGAAAAGGAATATTCTGAGAACAAGGAATGACACCAACTAAAAACTGGGGTAGCTGAAATTACAAAATCACCACAAGGTCTAAAAGATAAAAGAGCAAAGGACTCTTAGAGCTGAATGAACAACCAAAGAGGAATGATAAAAGGGATGATTAGAGGATTAGTTTAACCAATCCACATTAATGCCAGAAAAAGAAATGGAGGAGAGGAAATTACTTACAGAGTTCACAGTTACATAGGCAGCAGTTGTAGTTGGGCTTGTTTACATGTGCCCTAGATGGTCATCTGAGGTGCATTCCAGGAAGATGAGGACTCCAAGAGTGGGCAACCAAACGTCACCAGTCATACAGGCACGAGCAGTTCTGTGGGTCGTGGGGCAGAATCCAGAGTGAGGTCTGGGGAATGAATGGAAAGTTAGGAAGTTGAAATAATTTGTGAACAATGCTCTTTTGGAATCTTTTACAGTGAAGAAAAGAGAAACCAGCCATTAGCTAGAAGGATGAGGAGGAATGTGTTTTAAGGCAAAAGACAGAGTACGCCTGTGTGATGGGGTGCAGGGGCAGAGCACTTGCCTGGCGCCTGTGAGACCCTGGATTCCTTCCCCAGCATCGGGGGGTGGGGGGGCAAATAAAAAGTAAAAGTAAGTTGAAAGAAAGAGCAATTTAAAAATAAACATTTACAATGGGGTAGGAAAGATGGTGGAATGAGATGGACATCACTACCCTAGGTACGTGTATGAAGACACTAATGGTGGGACTCTCCTTGTGTACAACCAGAGAAATGAAAAATTGTGTTCCATATGTGTACTGTGACTTGAAATGTATTTGCTGTTTAAAAAAAATAAACAACTGCATTTATAATTTTTAAAAAATGGAAGAGAAAATTATCTAACTCAGATGCTAAAATGCCTTAGACTTCAATGAATCAAGGGATTAGAGGAGGTGCAAAAAATAAGGCCTTTCCTCCCCACAAGGTACCTGCTTCAATTCTCCATGGTTATATAATGTACATGCAAATAGCCATAGATCTATTCTGGTTATTCAAAGATTTTCTAGAAAAAATTTCAGTTCTCTCATTGTGTATTCAGTAGTTTCTTGCATGACTAGGGCACTGACCTGAATAGTTTACATTTAAGGTCAGTCATTTTATTATTCACTTGCTTGACAAGTGATTTAATGATTCAGCAGGATTCATTACACACCTAGAGTACAACACAGTGGACACACGTGTCTACAGTGAGATGTGACAGAGATGATTGGGTTGCAGCTAAGAAGGCCAGGTCCCTGTCTTCATGGTGCTCAGTAAAGTGGGAAGTTCTGGACACCTAATCAGATTCACACATGGTCCCACCACATCCCATGTCTGAAACACAAAAGGGGCCTCGGGAGAACACAAGAAGGAGGCACAGGGCCAAAAAGAGGACACCATTGATGAGGGTGTGCAGCCTCACCCCCGCAGACACCTCCCAGAAGAGCTGTCCCTTGCTCCCTGGAGAACCTAGGAGTCCACTCTGGGTATCAGGAAACACTGGTGCTGCTTATCCAGAGTGGTTTATTCTAGCAACCTGGAAACTTCCTCCCAACGGTCCTGTCCTGGTCATTCTGCTAAGGTCACCACTGATTTTCTAGGAAATCTGCAAGAAGAGTCACCACGTTACCCGCACAGTATGTAGAAAGGGCCAACACTAATTCACACCACTGTCATTCTGTCTCTCAAACCAGTCCAGCACTGGCACCGTGCTTGCTCTCTGCACAGATGTTACTGGGACAGAACACAGTGACCTGCAAGGGGAGCATCCTGCCAGGCTCTACAGTGCCAGGTGCAAGGTGAGGAGGTTAGCGATGCTGCTAAGACCTGGGCCTGCCAAACTGTGGTCTAAAAATTAGAGCCACGGTGGACCGGATGTTAGTTCAGTCTTCAGAAAGGCCTAATTTACTGCCTGGCAGTGGCTGATTCACTAGAAGAATGTGATTCAACTTCAATCAAGAAAGTGCTCTGATCAATGTTCTCTCTGGGTAAAATATCTGCTGTTATAATAGCCATCAAGAAAAAATAATATACAAAGAATAAAAGGAGCAGTAATGACCAAGAAGCATTTCCCAGTCACAATGTTCCTAACAAGAAATAATTGTAACCTATTTTTACAAATGCAAATAAGAATGGAAATTTAACATGGTCATTTTCACCATGCAACAGGCTTTTATAATTGCTGCCAAGCTCTTCTATAATCATAAATGCCTCATTCATTCACTTGCATGCCAAAGTTTGACCCTTAGCCTTCTCAAATTAGTTCAGAACTGGGAATTTTCTGCCTCTCTCTCATCTAGAACCCAGCGCATGGAGTTCTTTACAGAAGCAGATGCCAAGGAATGCTCATTGTTATAGTCACAGGCTGTCACCATTGGAAATAGCCTTAGTCATCACTAAAATGCGGTGACACATCTTCTCTACCTACAATTTAGTAGGAAAAAAACAGTTTTAGCATGAGCTTCTGACAAAAGCTCTGCAGCCCCTGATATTTAACAAACGTGGAGAGACCTCACTCCTCCCTAGGACCAGGACTGCCACTCAAAGGGCTTGGCCCTTAAGAATTGGAGCAGCCCTGCACTTTATGGGGACACTTAATGCTTTATGGAATGCAAAACTGCTAGTAATGGACTTGGCTTGAATTCATTTAAGTGGAATCCAGTGGAAATACCTGTTCCCTTTTCATTCTCATCTGCAATAACAATGGAATAAAATCACCGATCACATCTTTTTCTTAATTCAAAACAAAAATTCAAAATCCAAAGCCTGAAAATTCTAATTAAAACTCACATTTAATTAGGATAGAAATTCTAACTAAAACATTTACTCATATTTGCTCTCTATTGTTGATACGATGCATGATTCTTGAAGTGATATTTGTAAGATCATCCTTAGCAATAACAGCAAACTTATTTTATTGATTAATTTGTACTGGGGATTGAGCTCAGGGGCACTCTAATAGCTACACGCTCACCCCTTTTTAATTTTAATTTTTTTTCTTTTATTTGGTACCAGGGATTGAGCTCGGGGGTACTCGACCACTGAGCCACATCCCCAGCCCTATTTTGTGTTTTATTTAGAAACAGGGTCTCACTGAGTTGCTTAGCGCCTCGCCATTGCTGAGGCTGGCTTTGAACTGGCGATTCTCAGCCTCCCTAAGTGCTGGGATTACAGGCGTGTGCCACGGTGCCTGGCTCCCTTTTTAATTTTTACTTGAGACAGGGTCTCGCTAAGTTGCTAAGGCTGACCTCAAACTTGGAGCCTCCTGCCTCAGCCTGAGTAGCTAGGATTACAGGAGTGTGCCATCATGCTCAGTAGCAAATCTTTTTTTAGATGAGATGCCGCTTGATGCATGACATTTTAAGCATTGCAATCAGGTAGATCAGAAAATAAACATTTTGAGGGAAAAAAACGTAAACCGAAAGAACTTGATCATAACCTTAACAACAAATAAAATGACGTTCATTCCTCTAAGTAAAAACAATAGTGAGAAGAAGAAAATTTGTGATATGAAAAGAATATATTGGTCAAATCTTTCCTGATATAACTATTTTAACAAAGTGGGAAGAATTAAAATGAATTCCAAACACTCTTTGAGCCAAACAATGAAGGGGAAGAAATAAAAAACTTACTGAGAAACCAGAAGCCCCATGATCCTTGCACCTGCTTATGTAGCCTCCAGATCAGCGAATTTCAAAGGCACTTTTATGGTTTCCATGCTGTTCCACATGGCATGCTTTTGAGGAGGCTATACGTATTCTAGCCCCCCAAATACCCCAAATTTTGTTGCCAGTTCCCAGTTGGCAACAAAAACTCAGTACTCAGGCAAGGTGCACCAGAATCCTCATGTTGAAATCTATGTTGCAGGGGGGTTCTTTCGCTGGAGATGGTGTATGAAGAAGGGCTAAGAAGTTTCTCTAAATGGAAAAATGTGGTGTGTTACCCATGTTTTATCCAACTGACTGACCTCTCTGAATTTGATTTCCATGCCAACAACCCTGAGTGGGGCTCTTTTTCAGAGGGTGGGGAAATAGAGGCCTGGGCACCAATGTTGTCGGTATTGCTGCCAGAATTTTAGTATCCAGAACCTCAGGGCCTGATTTTCCAAAAACCTGCCTCTAAGGCTCTGTTGAGGCTTTGTGCATTAGTCTACTTTGGCACACGTGGAAAATTGTATTTAGAGTGTAAATGAATTCTTACAGGCAACTCTCTGGCATGTACTGCCCCACTATGTACTAAGCCAGTGTCACAGGAAGCAGATATTGGACGGGCATGTGAGGACCTCATGGACTCTTAACTGTGGTTATTCATTGCAAAACTTATAGCACAGTCTTTGGATCAAATAACAAGCCAGGGCCTGAGGATATAGCTCAGTTGGTAGAGTGCTTGCCTCGCAAGCACAAGGCCCTGGATTCAATCCCCAGCACCCCCACCACACACACAATAAATAAATAAATACACAAATAAATAATAACGAGCTAGGTAACACTAAGAAGAGATTGACTCATGGTCAGTAAATAAGGAGACAGACTAGAATCTTCTCCATGACTGTCCTAGAGACTCCACCAACAGCCTCTTAAGTGAACAGTCAGCTCCATTTCTTTCACTATATATTTTTTTCTTATTGTTGAAGTTGGCAAAAAAAGATATGCCTCTTAGTGAAAGACAGGAGTGAGCCCACCTGAGTTCAAATCGGATCCCATCCTTTCTTGCTCCTCTGGTGTTTGATGACTGTTGCTCCCTGGAGTCTCCAGCTGCTCCTCTGTGGAGTGGAGCCTCTCTTCACTTCCTCAGAGCTTCAGGATGGATGAACAGGGTAACACAGGAGTGCCCAGCACCTGCTGTGTGTTCAACATGGGTTCTCATTCTCCTTCCCTGCAGCTCTTTCCCTTTCAAATGGAATGGACCCTGTTGAAAAAACAATTAAAACTAGAATTACAGGTTTGAGATATCTTGGTTTCATGAACAAGTCATTAGCTAAGGGGAGAGTTCAGACCTTTCTTCTTTGTTGAGACTCAAGCTAATATTTAGCAGGTACTGGCTCAGAGCCACATAAAATGAGACAATTGAAACATTGGTGGATTGGCAACTGCATTCTACCCTGGCTCACTTGGCTGTTGATTAACAGCCAATGGATGCAAAGAAGGATCATGTGGAAGTTCTTCATGCAGAAGGGGGCAGCATTCTGCCCAGGGGACAATCTTAGGTGGGGATCTTGGGGAAAATTTTGACCAGATGCCTTTCAATTGTTTACTCTTTACCTTCAAAGAAGACTTGTATCTTCCTGGCTGGTGAAAGTAAAAGCAGAGCTGTGTCACATGCCTATAAACCAAGCAACTCGGGAGGCTAAGGCAAGAGGACTGCTAGTTCAAAGCCAACCTCAGCAATTTAATGAGACCCTGTCTCAAAATAATAAATAAAAAGGGCCGGGATGTGACTCGGTGGTTAAGTGGCCCTGGCAAAAAAAAAGAGTAAAAGTAGAAAGTAGATCCTGGCTGGCTCCTAAAATGTGTTTTATTATTTATTTTTGTTGAATTCTTGCTTACAATAGTTCAACACTCAAAGCAAGAAGCTTATGATCAGCTTTGGTACTGGATTTGGAAAAGAAAAATTTTATACTAATGATTTACAAGATTAGTGGCTACATTTCAAAATGGTTGTGATGGAGAAGCAAAGCAGCCTATTAAGTCTAAGGAAGAAAGTTTCTGCTATCACTGGGCTTGGGGTTACCTTGTTTCTTTAAATACCCTCCACCATTATGCAACCAAATATTTAATTTTTGTTATTGCTATTAATACACAGGTTGACTATTGGAAAAAAATCGCTGAATTATTGATCAGAATAAGCTTTGTAACTAGTAAAAGAACAGCAGTTATAAGCCAATGGTCAGCCTTAGAGATACAGATTTTAAAAAACATGTAAAATTGTAATGATCTACTCTTTCTTATTTAGCGATCCTGTATCTTGCCAAATTCATAAAAGATTTGAAGTGGCTTATATTAAAAAAAATAGGCACCATCAGACAGTATAACAAGAACTGATTAAAAAAAATTGCAGGAAAAAATAAATGAGGACCAAGAGGAAGACAAAACTAGAAGTATAAAAGTTGAAGAACACTATAGCAATTAAGCCTAAAACTTGGTCTTAGAAGCCAGGGTAATGAGGGAATGATTTATGTAATTCTCATTGCCCAGAAGTAAGGAACACAGGGCAAAAAGAACAAATTTATCAAGTATTATTCAGGAAGAAATTTGAAATAGAGATCTTTTCTTAACAGGGAAATTGAGTAATGTATGAAAAAGATCCAATATAATAACGAAACATGAAGAAGTGTTCCCTGTATATGTGAACTAAGATCTGCCTTAGGGTCCGGCTGTACCACATTCCCTCAAATCAGTCCCTGATTGTCAGGATCCTGGCAACCCCACTGCAACCAGAATGTGACCTCAAGTTTGGGTGTGAGGCCAATAATTTCCTGATCAATATTAAGAAGAGATGTGACAAAGATTTTTAGTTTGTAACCTTGAACTACCCTTGGGCTTGATGCTGTTGAGCATCATTTTATCATTTATATAAAATCAAATGATAGCTAACAAGTTGATTATCTGGTATCACCAGTCAGTTCTTCTTCAGGTCATTTTGGATGGTGCTTTACAAGTTCCTTGGTAACTCCCTTTTCTCTGCACAACCTCTGAATGTCAGGGGCTGCTAGGGTTCCCACTCTGTTCTCTTCACCCTCTATTTAATGTTTACTCATGGCTTCATCCACCACCTTTTCAGGCAACTCCCAGTTTGTCCTCTTCCCCAGGCTTCAGATCTGGAAGATCTCAGAAGCATCTCAGTTTCCAAATAGTCAAATAAGTTACTTCCAACCAAATCCAGAATCCTAGAATCTTCCCCTCCACAGAGTGATCATGTCCTGCAAAGTGTACTGGTAATGTACGTCTTCTAAGGTCATAGAGTATGCAAAGAATGTAATTTTGTTCTTCTATATTTTGTTCAAAAATAGATTTTCTTGCCAGGCACTGTGGTGCATACCTGAAATTCTGGTGACTGGGGAGGATAAGGCAAGAGGATCTCAGGTCCAAAGCCATCCCAGCAACTTAGCAAAGCCCCTGGCAACTCAGTGAGACCCTGTCTCAAAATAAAAAGGACTGGGTATGTGGCTCAGTGGTTAAGGGCCCCTGGGTTCACTGCCGCTACAAAAACAAAAACAAAAACACAAATTTGTTTTTCCCTATCAGGCAAAAGAAAAACAGCTTTTGCCAACTCAAGATAAACAGCCAATTTAGAGTTTCCTTTCTACCAGCTCCCCAGTGTTACATTCGAGTTCCATGTCAAAGTTCTTATGAAGCTGAGGAAGTGGCTGGTTCTGGTTCTTGGTGCTGCCCCCAATCCACTCTGGTGTTTGCTTGGACAGCTGGGTTCCCTCCTGGATCCCTGGGCCTTTCCACCCCAGCACCCACTGAGATGTCCATTGGGTCTAGTCCCAGACCCACCCAGGTGACCTGTGTCCTTACCCAGACACAGCAGCTTTTTTGTCAACTATTTCTACCCTGGCTGGAGAGGGTTGGGCAGGACTTTTCAGATGCTTTCATATTGCTCTGGGGCTCAGAGGAACACATTGGCTCAGCCTAGAGAACACATCGCCATTTCTCTGCAGTGGCAGCAGCATCCTCTGGGCCTAGGGGAGTGCTTCTGTAGGTGAACTCTGTGCCCTGAGGCAAGCATGGCCTCTGCTCTTCCTGAGGTCTCTCTTTATCCCCCAAGCACTGACCTGAGGCTGGCACGAAGGCAGGAGGCAGGGCTTAGGCCCCTCCCTAGTGATCCTCACCACCCTCTCACGCTGTTTCTTAAACTCTTCCTCATCACATGGGAGCATCTTTTAAAAAAATCTCAGTTGAGGAATTCTCAGTGGGAAACTCAGAAACAGAGAGCAGGCCCTGTCATTACTGCAGCCACAGCCCAATCCCAAGGACAAGGCTCTCAACACTTTTATTGGTGTCCGGGTTGGCAGGGAAGGGGGCGGTGGCGAGGTAGAGAAAGGAACAGCAAATGCCAGGGAAGAAATAAACTGAAAATTCAAAAATATCTTCCTATCACAGTCTCTTGGACATTTTTCATACTTAGTTGAACTGTTTTTCATCATTTCCGGTTTTCTTTCTTTACTTGGCTACTACGATTTAAAAAAGTCTTCCTGACTCTGGGCCTGCATACCTTTTAGGTCATTTGGTTTTGGTACTAGGGATTGAATCCAGGGGTGCTTAACCACTGAGCCATATCCCCAGCCCTTTTTTTCTTTATATTTTATTAGAGACAGGGTTGGGCTTAGTTGCTAAGTGCCTCACTAAGTTGCTGAGACTGGCTTTGAACTCATGATCTTCCTGTCTTAGTCTCCCAAGCGGCTGGGATTCAAGTCATTCTTGATTCTGTAGTTGGTGACTTGCTTTCTCTGAAGTGAAACCTGGTTGTTTGCATCATGTTAGTTCACACGGGTGCCAGCAGCCGTCTACTACTGCAGGGAGTCAGAACCGCTGAGCACCTGAGACCGAGTCCACAGTCTGAAGCTAAGCCACTGATGAGCCTGATGAGCCTGCACAGGTTTGTTTTTTTTTTTTTTTTGTGACAGTGAATTTGAATGTGTACCTTGCTTCTCCCATCACTTGCAGTTTCGAAGTGAATCGGTTAATCTTACATCTCAGCTCCAATACGATCTCATGATATTAGTTAATTCCTTCCTGTTTAGATTCCTTTCATTAACACAGCTGATGTCTGATTGTGCCTCTCAGTTAAAAGGTACACTTCCTTCATGAGAGTATAGTTTTGGTTTGTTGTTTTGTTTTTGTTTTGTAGTAGTAGGGGTTGAGCCTAAGGGGTACCCTACCACTGAGCTATCACACCAGACCTTTTTTTTTTTGGTACTAGAGATTGAACTCAGGGGCACTCACTACTGAGCCACATCCCCAGCCCTATTTTGTGTTTTATGTAGAGACAGGGTCTCACTGGGTTGCTTAGTGCCTCGTTGTTGCTGAGGCTGGCTTTGAACTCATGATTGTCCTGTCTCAGCCTCCCTAAGTGCTGGGACTATACTCCAGGCGTTTTTTTAAAAAAAAAATTTATTTTAAGACAAGGTCTCACTAAGTGGCCCAGGCTGGCTTTGAACTTGCGATCCTCCTGTCTCAGCCACCTGAGTAGCTGGGATTAGAGGTGTGCACCACCATGCCCAGCACAGACTGTGGGTTTCTGAGGGTTGCACCCTATCTTCTCATCTTGCATCCCAGTATCTATCATACCACCTTGAGCCATTACAGGTGCTCACAAAACATTTGACTGAATGAACAAACAGCCAACTGGCAGGAGACACCATGGGAAGCAGAGTCAACAGCCAGGTGACAAAGGCTCCTGATCTAAGAGGGAGACAAGATCTTAACAGTCAAGCAATTCCTTAGTTCTTCTTTCCATTTTGTGCTGCCCTCTTCTTCTCCACTTGACATCTATGAAGTGTAGTAGTTTGGTTTTAAACTTTTCTACATTCCCTTTGCAGTCCCCCAGGCATCCTCAGATGGTCAGATGGTGGCACTGTACAACAGGTGATGGACAAAGTCACTAAGTGAAGATTAAGAGACACATCATGCTGTCCTCATTTTTTCTAAGGCAGGAAGCATGTTCAATCATTCAGTACATTTATTGAGCAGTTATGTCTAAAGCATGTCACTAGATACTGTTTATAGTAATTCAGAAATAGTTTCATCAAGTCTCGTTAAAACTTCCCAATTTTCGTTTCCAGGAACATTTATTCATCCAGAGTTCATGTTTCCCAATGATGAGGGGGCTAAAGAGGTGATGTGGGACAATAGGTAACTGGGTACTAACTAATCCTGAATATCATTTAACAAGTAATCTCAGGGTAGGGGAGAATAGTGTAAGATAGAAAAGGAAAGAGAAAATATGGAAATGTTTAAACTCTATCCACCAAATGGAACATTTTAGAGTTAAAAGGAATAAGGTACGTCTATATGTACCAACTTGGATAGATCTTTCAAAAGGACTAAGAAAAAGCAAATTGTACAACAAAACATACCATATAATTTATGTACTCCCTCCCCTCAAAACTATTTAAATACACACATATTGCATATAAATGCATATAAAATGCTAAAAAGATGACACTGAGCAGATTATAATTTCAAGAGATGGAACTGAGGTCAAGGGTGACTTTTGCTTCATTTATGTTATTAAAAACATTTACAAAAGGAAAGAAAACCACTTGCATATTTAAAGTTTTTTTTCTTAAAAAGGAGAAAGGTAGGGAAAGAGAAATTCAAAGATATAATACCATTATGATATGGGAAGCAAATCATTTGATTCTTTTCATTAAGTGACAGGTTGTTAAATATTGGAAATCAATAAACTTTTGATACCTGCCTTCTTAAAAAATATACGCAGGACACAGTTCAGGCACGCTGGCGCGGGAAAGGCACAGAGGAGGCAGAGGGCCTGTGTGTGACTCCTGGTCTGCTTCTCACTTGGCCAATCACTTAATCTTGCTGAACCTCAGACTCCCCATCTATAAAATGGGGATAACAATAATACTTAGGTCACAAAATCGTGCAAACTGTTGTGAGATGGTGTAGTTGGCCATGCACCATAGACCCTTTAGTTCTGTTTTATACTCATATACAATGCTGGGATTTCAATGCACAGAACATAGTGCAAAATAAAGACTCTGCTAAAGAGACCAAGATTAATCACTAAATAGAAAAATATGAACAACAGTGGTTTAAAAGTTGTCATTTATTTAACAATTCACAAGTAATTTCCAAATTTTATGGGTTATTTGGAGCCAATCATGAATACTGATAGCTCCTTTTTTTCTTCCTGGACTGTCAAACATGCTCAATTTGTTGCTGAAGTAGCACAAACCATATCTACTCAAGGAATTCAGATTAAATTTAAATGTAACTTAAGCCAGAAATAAAAATCAAATACCATGCAGCAGTCTAAAACCAAATACAAAGAGTACTTTTTGCCATCAATTTGAGATAATTTCTACCCAAGATAAAATATGTATGCAGTTATCTATTTATGTATCAGAAAAAAAAGTAAAGATCATTTAAGATTACAGAAATGCAGACTCTCTAAACTTTCTATAGCAATGCAAATGCAAAATCACCTGGTCCCATGATGAATTCAGTTTCAAAATAACATATTTAAAGATACACAAAATACACGTAAGCCTCTAGAACTTGACTCTAGAGAGGCAGATGAGCCATAGAAAGTGGTTCTAGTTAATTTCTTTTTGGCTGTAGTCTTCACATCCCTTTTTGAAAATGACTACATTAAGTCAAACATGTTAACAGAAATATTGGCACAACATTTAATCCAATCAGTAAGTCAATAAGAAAAATAAAGCTATTTCCATAAACATTTAAGACTGGTCTACGGAAGACAGAAGTTAATCTTCTGTAGACTCCATTTCCACATTTTTATTCAGTTTGCGTGCATTGAGAACGTCCTGATTCACATTGAGCGACAGCAGCAATTCTTTACCAGCTCACCTTGAAATACCAGGGAAACTCTTCAGTTCACCAAGGATGACCTTATTCTGGCATCTGCACAAAAGCAGTTAACCTGGCACTGATCTTTGCTGGATTTCAATGTTCTAAACTGTTATAAAAAGCATATTTGTTTGTTGGGCTTTAACTCTTTTAAAGCTAAAATATATTTTTTAAAAAAATCAAGTACTAATGAAGAATCTCAAAAGAATATAGTTGAAATACTATCAGCCTGAGACATAAGTTTATGAGATTGATTTCTGTGTGAAATCTGGCTTATTCTAGACTTCCGTGAGTCCCCACTCTTCTGGTGGTCTACTTATCCCCCCTTGGCTATTCCTCTTGCAAAGCTCTTGTCTTGCACCTGGGTAAGATCCATATTTTCAGCCTGTATTCTCTCCATTTTTCAGGCCCTCAATTACCATTACATGTAGTGATAGTTCCCAAATCTCTATCTTCAGTTCCTGTTTTTTCTCCTAAGCTCCGTAACTCCCAGCCGCACTTGGATGTTCTATGTGCATTCTAAACTCAAAATGAAGCTAATTTCTTCTTTTGTCTCTGCTTCCTCATCACCACCAAAGCCAGGCTTCTCCCTGCTCTTCAATTCACTATCATCTGGTTGGCCAATTCAAGAGCTCCAGGAGTCATCCTGCATTCCTTTTCTCCTTGCCATCTAAATTAATCAAGAAGTCCTATTCATTCTACCTCCTAAACACTCTGAATCCACCACAGTATCTTTTCAGTCCGCAATGCCATTGCCTTAACAATCTCAATAGAGACTGTTCTGATTTGCAAACTGTCAGGTCTTAAAAAGCATTTAAAAAAATTACGTCACTTCTTTGTCACAACAAAAATCTGTATATCTTCATTATCTTCAGAAAGAAACTCTAATCTTTCATATGGCTTATGATGTTCTTCCTGATTTGCCCTTTGCCTTTCTCTCCATACCCTTCCCTATATCCTATACTTCAGCTGTGCTGGCCTATTCCGATCTTCTAAATGTCCCAATGTTTCCCCTCTGAGCCTCTGAACATGACATACTCTGCAATTCTCTTTCATGTCCTCTTCAATTAGCTAGCTCCTGCTCCTCCAGCAAGACTCAGTCAGAGGGCATCTCTGGGAAAGATGCCTCTTCCCTCTAGGCTATCTCATGTTAGCATCTCTTTTATCATAGCACTTAAGCACTGGAAAATAACTGTCCTGCACTAAACTGTGAACTTCTCTTTGTAGCTTCTATTCCAAAATCAGGCCTGGGCCATAGCAGGTGCTCAATAAATGTTTTAGGAAAGAATGAATAAAAGGCATGAATCAGAGACCAATGAAACACATATAGGTCTATTAGGAAAACACTACCCGAGACTATGATTTTCCAGGGAGCTGGCACCTTGTTCTAGGAACCTTTTAAATTTATCCAATTCAACACTTTTGGTGGTTTCTCAAAGTTAAAAAATAGCATTACCATATGACTTAGCCATTCCTCTCCTAAGTATATAATCCAAAAAATATAAAGCAAGCACTCAGATACTTGTCCATGAGTATTCATAGCAGCATTATTCACAATAGCCAAATGATGGTAACAACCCAGGTCCCTATCAGATGAATGGATAAAGAAAATATGGTTTATATGTATACAATGGAATTTTAGTCTCAAAAAGGATTAAAATCTTGTGACATGCCACAACATGGATGAACCTTGAAAACATTAAGCTAAATGAAACAAGGTAATTATGTCATGTGCATGTATGAACAGGTTACAACGAAGCTCACTATTATGTATAATTATAAGATACTAATAAAAAACCAGACACAAAAAGACAAACATTGTATAATCCCATTTAGGTACCTATAACAGGCAAATTTACAGAGGCACATAGTTAGAATAGAGTTTAGCAGTGATGATAAAAATTTGCAGAAATTGGTAGTGGAAACCTGATACTGAATGTACTCAGTGCCACTGAATTGCACACATAAAAAGGGTTAAAATGGTAATTTTCTTATATATATTTATCACAATAAAAAAAGCAGACAAGCTGGGCGCGGTAGCTCAAGCCTGTAATTCCAGTACTTAGGGAGGCTGAGACAGGAGGCAAAGCCAGCCTCAGCAAGGGTGAGGCGCTAAGCAACTCAGTGAGACCCTGTCTCTACATAAAACACAAAATAGGGCTGGGGATGTGGCTCAGTGGTTGAGTAGCCCTGAGTTCAATCCCCAGTACCAAAAAAAAAAAAAGGCAGACAATTTGACACATGATAAAAGAAAAAAAAATTCTTGAGAGTTGTTCTATCCCTGTGCTCCCTGCACGATGCAGGTGCTTTCATAATTATTCATTTGAATGTCTGCTGACTGGGAACTATATCAACTGTTCCACCCAGCTCCATGACCTTGTGACTCATCTAATTGTTTAATCAAGCTACTGCAAAGCCCATATCATAAACTACTGTTTAGCCCTTCGGGATAAGTTTTCTAGTTTTACAACAGTTTCACTAGGGAATTTAAGTGATGAATTGCCTTCCTAGGACCTTTACAAACAATTTGCTACTTAAATTTCATAAACTGGATTTCTACATATGAAGAATTACATTTGTTAGATTATCAGAAGTCTGGTAAAAGAAGTCTTTCTTTTTTAAAAAAATTGGGACTAAAACACATGCTATAAATAAGACACCTGTAAAGAAGGTGTGATTTGTAACTTAATGACAACAAGCATTGTAAACATCAAAGAAAGCTGAAAGTTCAAAAAGAGTGAACATGAAATAGTCAAGCAGTGCCCTAATGGATATTCTAGAAGAGGAAGGCAGACAAGCTAGAAGAAAAAATGTACTAGAAATATGAGCAAGACCTCCACCTCTTGACTGGTGTACTAAATGGCCAGATCAACAACTGTGGGCACACAGCAGGTGCAACCATTACAGCCTTTCCCTTTTTATCCTCTTCCCCTCCCAAAGGAAGACCTCTGGAAGGGCCACTATGTGTAGGAATAAGATGTCAAGCAATTAGTATAGGTCCTGCCACACAGCAGATGTTCAACAGATATTTTCTGCAGCTCCATTTCATACTTAAGTTTTAGGGAAAGCATCCACCTCAAACTCGTCTGCTTTCTAACTGTGCTGAGATGGTCATTTCATGTGAAGTAAGGTAGAACAGTCAAATAAGCCACATCCATAAGTCATATAGATATAACTTAGTATGAGTACATAAGGCCTTAGATATAACTTATATAGTTATAACTTATAACATATAGATATAACTTAGTATAAGAGTACAGTGCACGCCTGTAATCCCAGTGGCTTGGGAGGCTGAGGCAGGAGGATCGCAAGTTCAAAGCCAGCCTCAGCAACTTAGTGAGGCCCTAAGCAACTCAGCCAGACCCTGTCTCTAAATAAAATATTAAAAAGGGCTGGAGATATGGCTCAGTGGTTAAACGCCCCTGGTTTCAATCCACAGTACCGCCCCCATATATTATATATATATATATATATTCATTTTTGTGCTATAGAAATGGTCTTAATTTTGCATTTATTAGGCACTTATTACCTTCATTTGGCATTACTAGGGCAAAGTAGAGTAATATTTCTAATCCCTCAGTATATATGATATAAATACACCTGACAAAAAGTAGGTCAGAATTCCACAGAATGGTGATTTCTCAATATTGAGTCTTACATTAGGTTATAGATCCTGGTAAGTGAAAGGGTCTTCTGAAAGTCTTTAAAATTCATTAGGACAATTACAATCTATGTAATTAAAAGCAGCAATAGCGGGGAAGCACTTTGTGTCGATAGCTATCCTGATACGCCTTAGATAAAAACAGAAGTTACTGTGCCCCTATCCTTTGGCTCGATCTGCTTTCACATAAAATATTGTCTCCCCATCTTTTTTCCCCCCCAAGAGAAGGGGTCTCACTCTGTTGCCTAGGCTGGCCCCCCAATTCCTGGGCTCAAGTGGTCCTCCTTCCTTGGCTTTCTGAGCAGCTAGACTACAGGCAGCTTCAACATGCTGGTCTGACACACATTCTG
The DNA here is from genome assembly GCA_004024805.1 of Geosciurus inauris. Classification (NCBI taxonomy): domain Eukaryota; kingdom Metazoa; phylum Chordata; class Mammalia; order Rodentia; family Sciuridae; genus Geosciurus; species Geosciurus inauris. The sequence continues at coordinate 114,441 of PVHX01002965.1, read as the reverse complement.
AAATCAAATGGGCAGAAAAGACATCACAGAGATCAGGAAATTGATTAAAAGTCAGCTGGTTGTTTGTGGCCATCTATTCTAATGCAATTTCCTTCCTGGTACATGTTTTTGATAAAAATGAAATGTATGTGTGAGGCACATGTTCTACCACTGAACTACATATACCTCCAGCCTGCTTAATTGTGGTTTTTTAAAAAATCTAGTGCCCTAAGCAGAAATCACAGGGCAGTGTAGTTCTGACTAGGATTTTCTTGGATAAAATTATTAGCTATTTTACTAGGAAATACATAAAGATGCAAAATATTAATTTTAATATCAAATACTACTAATATTTAATACAATTTAATATAATTCAATAACTATGTTTATACTTGTATGACATCTATATATCAGTTTCCCATAAAGAAAAAGTGTCATAAAAAATTTAAGGTCCAATTTAAAAAAATTTAAAGTCCAAAAGTTCCAAGACTTTTATGAAATTTTCCTTATGGGGTCAAATTATTGTATTTCATTGCTTCCATTTTTGCATAGAGCTGTCTCAATTCTAAGTAGTCTAATCTGCCTCTACCTATCAGGTTTTTTAAATTTGTTTTTTAAGACAGTAGAATGAGTGTGTTTAAAAAAATTAAGGTGCAACTTAACAGAAATATTAGGGAAAAATACTTTCCCATTCTAGTAGTGACAGAAATTAAGACCACAAAGAGAGCATTGAAGTGCTTTTGCCAGAGTCCAATAAAAACATGTAAGACAGAGACACACATGGTAAAGAATAAATTTAATTTTAACAGGGCAAAGAAATGAGTTCTAAAAGGTGGTTGTGGTGGCTTAAATCTGAGTGTTCCTTTTAGTTCCACCTGAAAGGAAAAAATACAAGTTTTTCCTCTAACTGCTTCCCAGCAGTTTCAATGACAGCAAAACATCAAATCTATGATGGTGCTGGAGCTCTTCTACAGGGACAAGGAAGGATGCAACTCGATGAACATTTTTTCATCTGAAGAGAGAGGGAGAGAGTGAAAGACAGGGAAAGAGAAAGAGAGGAGAGAATAAAAACTAATTTTCCAGGCAGGGAAATACTTATAAAACCTTTTATGTCAAAGTTTGGATTTCACAACATAACACACTAATGCAAAATCCAGTAGCACCTGTAAGATTTAAGTAAATGCTGTCATCACTTAAATGCTTTTAAATTTCTGTAAAAGTCTGAAGGAAATAAAAGATGAAGTACATTCTCCAGAGAACAACAAATGTATTTCAAAATAAAAACTGTATTTTTGTTTTTCTTTTTTTCCAGTTTTTTGTTTTTGTACAAGAATTCATAGTCATCATATAATTTATACACAAAGGAATCAATCTCTGCTCTCTTCCTCTGTCATTTCAAGTCCACATGTTCAGGCTATAATCCCCAACATCATGTTCTGATATATATATCACCACAGTTTAATCTAAATATAAATACATTATATAATACTTGTCTCTGGGAAAAATCAAAATTTAATGTGCAAATATTTATATAATACAGAAATGGAAAAAGACTACAGTAGGCACACAACCTAATTATGAGTGGTAGAGGATGATTTCTACATACTCTCCTACTGTAAATGAATGTTTAAAATAGTCTTAGTAAGAAGGTTTTATTTATATGTGCACTTGTGTCCACCTTATCCCATATTTTGTACATATTTACCGACAATCTGGGAATTTAAAGGTGCAGCCCTCAAGAAATTGTTAAATCACTAAAAAAAGAAAAGAAAAAGAAAAAGAAAGAAACAACTAGGTTCTATTGGACAAGGAAAACACTCACAAAATTTCCAGTTTTAAATTTCATATCAGTAGGAAAATATTAAAAATAATTTTCTGTATATACATATGGGTATATGTATATGTTGAATTACACATATGCCTCACATTATCAATACAATTCAAGTGGAGACATTTTGGTGAGTTATTTTCCCATTAAATGACCACTATGTCAAAATTTAAAAATATTTTATTACATCATTAAAATAATTCACTTACCATTTCAACAGCTTACACTGTTTGTTTATTTTTTTAAGATTTTTTTTAACTCTTCCTAACTAAATTCCCTGATCCCTAGTATTAGTCCTTCATTTAAGTTAAAACCTGGTGCTCTTTGTACTTGAAACTCATGGATAAAATCACATTGACTTCAAAATTCTATCCATCAAATAAATTTTATTACCTGATTTATCAGAGAAATATCTCAGCTCTGAGCATGTGTACCTAAATTATTCTCCCTATAATAAATAGGTGAGGAAAATACCCTAAAATAGCTGGAGGTAACTTACATGATGTTATAGCACATATAATACATGATGATTAAGTGTCTGATACAAACTTTTCAGAGACACCTGAAAACTCACTTTAGAAATTAACTTTAGAAACAAATCATTTATTTTTCATTCTAATATAAATTAATATGTATGTATTTACATACATACACATCAATATAAAACAAAATTATCTAGTGCTGAATAGCTATTTATGAGTGAAAAAAAGATTACAAATTGATTAATTAGCTTAATTTTGTACTTGACAATTCAATCATTTGGGGTACAAACAAAAAGTCAGTGCATTTATTGACTCTTTAGAGTCAAATATTAAAGCATACACTTTAAAAAAGAACCCTCCTCAACATGACAGGCATTGTACAGCAAGAATATATGTACTCTGATGCAATTCCTACTTCATAAGCAGACCAGACAGAACTTGGCTTACTTTTAAAATAGCCTCATAAAAGAAATATATAAAGAAATGCATCTTTGCTAAAAGTCTTTTAAAATTACATCAAAACAACATTAAAACCTGCTCACTGAGAAGAGCCTGTTGGATGTAATTCCTGTTTTGAAATGCCTAGTTAACAGTTCAGAATATTGCCTTGTGAGGTTTGAATAAAGATGTGGTTGATGTGAAGACCCAGCCAAGGTACATGACTCCATCTCCATCTGCCACGATCACAATTTAGATACAGTCCTCTGATTGGCTGTTTGATGTAAATGGATCTCCTTGAAAATAGCTATACACCTTAAAATTATCTATAATAAACAGTTTCCCAATAACCATTATTGTTCATAAATTGAAATGCATTGATCTTTCAGAAAAGATTTCTTGCAAAATATATAAAGAAATGTAACTGCATATTTTCTGTAAATATATTTAACATTGCTAGACCAGACCGTCGATGACGGACTGCTATATTTCAGTTCTGTGTGTCAAATTTATTAGAAATTTAAAAACAAAAAATTTCTGAGGGACTCAGCTGCCTTTGTTAGTTGGCTTTAAAATGTATAATAAAATGGGAGACAATATCTTCTCATAAATACATGGAATCAATATGGAAAAGTAAACTATACAACGGACAAGATTAGAGAACACCAGAGTGTACCAGAGTAGTCACCAGAGTGAAAAATCTTCCAGTACAAAAAAGGGAAGAACTCTATACATCCAGTTATAGTGTCTTTCAATTAAAGATGCAGCTCTCTCTCACTCCTGGCAAGAATTAATTGGTAATGGCACTGCTTTTCAGCAGTGCAAAAATATCCTGAGAAATTATTCAGATCACAACAAAAGACAGGGCTTTCATCACTAAGTTTTTGCACAAAACACAGCTCTAGATATCATAAATAAATTAATTTAAAAAGCAGATAACCTTCACTGTGTTGAACACAAAAAGGGGATGTGACCCAGACATTGTTATTCTCCCATTGGCTAATATCAGAAAGGAAAAAAAAAAAAAAGATTGCATTAAGTGTCTATTTATAACTTTCTAGTTAACTATGGCCAATAATATACATGGAGGTAATTTGTAGTTCAAGTTTTTCATCTCTTTTTTTTTTTTTCCCAACTAGCTATAAGCTGAATTCTAAAATTTACACTGAAATATACAATTCCAATTTTCAAAAGATCCTTATCCTGGAGTTATATTCAAATTTTTTTTTGTGCAATCTTGATGCAGAGCCCAAACAGTTCTACGAAGAGAGACAGTGTATCTTTTAATCAATTGGCACTGAAATTTCACTTTCCTTAGCTGCATTCTAGTAGCTTGGCCAAGTTATCTCGTAATTCTGTTAGTTCAAATATTTTTCCATCCAGAATTTCTAAGAGTGTCTTCAGGTTATTGCGAAAAGCTTCTTGTTCGTTCTGACTCTTCTCCAGACGTTGCTCTAAGTCAGACAGCTGTCCCTCCAGATCTTTGTTCCGAATTTCTACTTCCTTCAGAAACAAAATTATAATACATATATATATGTCAATTCATTGCTTATAAAACAATAAAATTGTTGTTACTAATATTGTGTAATAATCCTGACAATGAGGATAAACTAGTGAGGCTCAATTTAACACAATTTAAGGGAATTTCAAGACTAGGAGGCCACCTCAAGAGAGTCAAGTAGTTTTACTGACCTGCTTGGTTTATGAATCCGTGTAACTACCCAACAAAAAAGTTAACTGACTTGACTTTGAGCCAGGCAACACTCTAGGTACTTTACATACAGACAGGATTAAAGATGCATTTTATGGATTATTTACCTTTCATTTTTATTGCTGTCTACCTACTTTTTCCTAATGCATAACTATTAGCAATTGCAAGTAAAAACAGGCAGAGAAAAAGAGAGAAATTGAGTTTTTCTCCTTACGGCAACTCTAGAAAAAGATTTAGTGAAGAAATCAACAATCTAAAATGCAACTTCAGGGTATGTTAATTATTCTGCTTTGCCTTCATTATTGAATGAATGCATGTGTAAGAATACAGTTTAACTGCTAAAAATGGTAGTGAAGAGAAACAGTAACTGCACATATTACAGAAATATAAAGCTAACAATTCCACTATGCTGCAAACTAAGAAAAGGAAAAAGTGACAAAAGGGAAGCAAAAATTCTTGACAACAAAATAATATATTTAAAAGTTTGATAAGAAGCCAACTCTGGCATACCTAAAAATTATTCAAGAATTACTACTGCTTTTAAAACTCTTTCTAAACATGACAAATATAACAAAGTGAACCTTAAAAAAAAATGACAAAATTTGAGGTAGTGATTTTAATTTTAGTTAAAAAATTGAAAATGACAGAAAACCAATGTAACTTTTTATTTTGGTGGTGCTGAGGACTGAACCCAGGGCCTGTGCATGCTAGGCAAGCACTCTACCAACTGGGCTATATCCTTAGCTCCCTAACTATCACTCTTTAAATAAACTATTCAAATAAGCAATTAATTGAAAGTTATACATCCTTTCTGGAAAATCCACTTTTATATCTAAGAGGGATTAAGTGACTGACATGAATTATAATGAAATATGTAAATTATACGGGGGCAATGAAAACATTTTAGTGTTACACAACATGAATCAGACAGAAAATAAGATGTTTCAAGTGTTAATACATCATTTCAATGTAAATCTCTAAAGAAATTCTATCAAGCCTAAAGGATAGTAGAAAAATTTTAAAATTATATTATTAAAAGACAATCTGGTAAATACGAAGTGAAAGGACCATATTATGAAGCAGCATACTGCCACGGGGCCTGAAGACAAACATGGAATTAATGTGGGAAGATGACAGAATCCTGGTGCTGGCATTATAGGTATTTTTTCCTAAGATTTGTTTTTCTTACAATTTCTTCAAAATCAAAGTTTTAAGAAAAATAATTGGGAAATTGGCTTGAATATATTTAAGAAAGTGACCATTTATTTAGAATTCTGAACATAATCACATGCTTTGACAGAGATAATTATGAGCAAGGCTCAAGCAAGGATGCCACAGACGAACTGCAAGAAAATATAAGGAATAAAATGTCTGTGATGATTTATAAATGAAGGCTTTAAGAATCCAACCTAATCTCAAAGTATTTACTGTCAGATGTTAACCATGTATGTTTCTAATCTCCTTTCTCTGAATAATCTGCAAGGTAAAGATAAGTAAACTGAGAACAGAATCTGAAATTTAAAAAGTATTTATAAATTCAGAAGCCAAATCTGTCCAGGCTATAAACTACCAAGAAGGAAAGATATCCTGTGATCAAATGTAAAAATTCCACTCATGATTGCACAGCATGCTCTCTTGCTGGCTTAAACAATAAGCTTCAGGACAGAATGTTTCCAACTATAAAAATAGACCAAATGTCATTCACTAGCAAACACCCACTTCACCAGCCACCACCCACTTTGCCCTCTAAAGCCTTCCTTAAATATGAAAAACTCCCTTGTTCTCCCTGGCCATCAATGGGATGTCCAAACATTTTCAATGGAAGAAAGCAAAACACACAATTCCCTCAGCTATTAAAATTGCTTTGTTCTCTCTAGAATGAGTCTCCTACTCTAAGCCATCTCTGTTTGCAAGAATTTTACTAGATAAATAACAAAAGAGATCTATTACAATGCTGATGAAGCTAGTCTATTTTTAGTCTCAGAGAATATGTTCCTACAGCAAGAACAGACAACCTAGTGAACAGGGGCCAATCAGATGTTACCAAGGCCATGGTCAATGGCACTTCTTAATTATCTACCCTTTGCCCATGTTTTCCAATCCTTTCCTTCTTGCCTCATTATCTCTCCAAACTCATTATTCTTCTCACCATCATTTTTGCTTACTACTTTCTTCTTTTCCTTTACTGATGGAAGAGTAAAGGCACACACTAGGGGTACCCAGAGGCATAGCTCGGACTTGAAAGAGCCCTATAGGCCAGAATCACTAACTCTCTTGAGTGCTTTTTAAAAAGGTCACAACTGAAAATATAAACTACTGGGCAGAAAGTCATATTGCTTACTTGTTAGACATGGAGGCTAAAATGCAAGATTGATTAAAAGAAAATCACACAACGATGACCACCATAAATGGGGTCAGGTCATTTAAATTTTCTCTAAATTGAATCCTGCATCATTTAATCCAAATAAAAGCAACAGAAAAATTATCTTTATTGATACCTGACACGTACCTTAACCTCTTTTTTTTTTTTTTTTTTGTTACTGGGGATTGAACTCAGGGGCACTCTCCCACTGAGCCATATCCCCAGCCCTATTTTTTGTGTTTTATGTAGAGATAGGGTCTCACTGAGTTGCTTAGTGCCTCACCGTTGCTCAGGCTGGCTTTGAACTTGCGATTCTCCTGTCTCAGCCTCCCAAAGTGCTAGGATTATAGACGTGTGCCACTGTGCCCAGCTACCTTAGGCACTTATGAAGAAGATATATCATTGTCTTTTTGGATAGTTACCCTTCATATATAACAGGGCATAAACATCATCAAGACAAGTATTAATAACTCACTTTTACCCAGAAAAATGGGTAAAAACCACACATACACATTGTCAAGAAGAGTTACTCAATTATCAACTATTGAACATCTATTATAGGTGGTGGGAATAAAGTAGTAAATAAAGATGGTTCCTATTTTAATGGCACATGTATTCTAGAAGGAAGACATGAACAATAAAGAAGTGAACAAGAAATTGCTGGTTAGCCAAAGTAATGGAAATCTATCATCATCTCAAAACATCAAAAATAATAGAAACAAAACCACACAGATTCCATGACTTCAATGTAACTAGAAGAAAACAAAATGTGTCAAATTACCTGTAATCAGAAAGTATAAGCACCAATTTCCACAGAGTTACTTCTCAAACTCTCACTCTAACCCTTTGCAGAGGGAAAGCAGGCTTTGGGGACAATGCAGGAAAGAGCGAAGAGAAAGGCTTATAAGACTAAACCTGTGATAACCCTAGGACCACTGAGTATCAAAATACTGAAAGAAAAAGAAAAAAAGTATCTAGAGGAGAGCATATTATAAGAAAGGGACTTAAACAGTGTACATGCAACTTGAAAAGGTAGTCTTGGAAAGGCAACAAATACTTCTAAAGAGAAGAGGAGAAAAGAAGAGAGAAAAACCTTCTGGAAAAGAATGGTAAAGGGACAAATAAGCAAGTTAATAAAATCTTACAAGATAAAGAAAATTAGAATATTTAAAGACACACAACTTTTCCCTCTACTGTTTCCCCAAAAAGGGGGTGGTTTGAACTACAAATTTATAAACTACCCAAAACCACCATTCTATACATAAAATGCAAAGATTTAAGTGAACTTCCTTTGCAGAAACTATTATAAAAAGAAAATACTCAAAACACTTCAGTAGATGGAAATTAAAAATTCCCCCAAAATCAACTTGAAACAAAAAAACCAGAATACTCCAACCTGAATTAAAATTCTGAAAAAAACATTCAAAAATAGGCTTGGTTAAATATTCAAAAGTTAAGACTAAGATGGGCAAAGTAGTGTACACCTGTAACTATAGGTGCCTGGAGGGCTGAGGCAAGAAGATTGCAAGTTCAAGGCCAACCTCAGCAACTCAGCAAGACCTTGTCTCAAAATAAAATAAAATAAAAAAAGGGCTGGGGATATAGCTTAGTGCTTGCCAAGTAAGTGAGGCCCTGGTTCAATCCTCACTATTGCAACAAAACAAAACAAAACAAAACAAAACAAAACAAAAACAACTAAGAATAACAATAGAAAAAAAAAAACTCTGAAAAATAGGAGAGTTGATTTAGCCCATAAGAGAAACAGAAGAAAAAAGTAAAATCATATCAGAAATAAAGACTGAATTAAGGTACTCAAAGAAAAATAGTTTTTAATAATAACTTTAAATTCAGTTATTATTGCTTATTTGTTACTTTTTTAAATTCAAAAGAATAAAAGTGGGATAAAGCAGGAAAAAGAGGTTGAACTAGACATAGCTCCTAAAGAAGAAAAACAACATACTAGAATATTTAAAACTTTTACACAAGAAAACTTCTTGGAAATAAAAGAACTGGATGTAAAAGTTAAAAGGGCCTCCTATGTACCTAAGAATACTGACCCTCAACAATCAATTCTGAGAAATATCTTAGTCAATTTAACTTTACTTAAAGTACAGGGAAAATCCTCAGAGCATGCAAGTAAAATGAGCCCCAAACTTAAAAGTCAATAAAATTACACTGGAATCAGACTTCTCAAAAATAATATATAAAACAAGGCAATACTTGTCATTTTCAAGTGACTCAAAGACCCAGGAGCAGCAGTGCACGCTTGTAATCCCAGCAGCTCCAGCTTGGGAGGCTAAGGCAGGAGGATTCCAAGTTCAAAACCTGCATCAGAAACTTGGTGAGACCCAGTCTCAAAATAAAAACTTAAAAAGGGCTGGGGATATGGCTCAGTGGTTGAGTGCCTCCTGGTTTTAATCTCTGGTACAAAAAAAAACCCAAAACTCAAAAAGAAAATCACAAACCTAGGACTCTCTATCTCCACAAGCTGTCATCCATATACTGTGTCTTAAACATACAAAAACTCAGGAAATAAAAATTCCCAAATCCTTTTGGAACTATCCACAGAAGGATAAGCTTCCTCCAACCAAGATTACTATGGAAACTTCAGAAAAAGGACTAATGATGAGTGCTATGATTTGAATGTGCCCCCCGCCTCCGCCAAAATTCAGGTGTTGCAATTTAATGATCAATGTGATGATATTAAGATGTGGGGCCTTTAAGAGATAATTTGGTCCTTCTTTCCCATGAAAAGTATTAAGATCCTTATAAAAGACTTCATGCTGCATTTGGCTCCACTGCTTTTCAGCCATGTGAGGACATAGCATTTCTCCTTTCAGAGGATGCAGTAACAAGGTAGAGTCTGGAAGCAGAGAGTTACCTTTTATCAAACAAGGGAACCAGCTGGTCTCTCTCTCTCTTTTTTTGGTACTGGGACTAAACCCAGAGACACTTTACCTCTGATCTACATTCCCAGTTCTTTTCTATTTTTTATTTGGAGGCAAGCCTTGAACTTGAACTTGTGATCCTTTTGCCTCAGACTCTCAAGTTACTGGGATTATAGGTGTGCACCACCATGCCCACCTCCAGTTGGTGTCTTGATCTTAGACTTCGTAGCCTCAAGGACTGTGAGATATAAATTTATATCCTTTATAAATCATCCATTCTATAGTAGTTTGTTATAGCAGCACTAATAAACTAAGACAGTGAATTTTTAATATATTTAATGTATATCAAAAACTAAAATAAAGGTATATGATAGTTTAAAATAATATGTTAAGTATTAAGACAAAGTAGAAACAGTGCAACTAAAATATAGGAGGGGGAAAAAAGCAGAATAAGTTCACTACTATTTAATATGTCATACTTCACGAAGGATACCATTAAAAACTAACAAACCAGATAGTGAAAATGTAAATTATGAACAGAAGTAACTAGGAGTTTTTTTGTTTTTTGTTTTGGTAGAGATAGGGATGAACCCCAAGGCTTAAAAGGTGTAAACTTTTAAAAGTGCATGGTGCACACCTGTGCATGGTGCACACCTGTAATTCCAGAGGCTGGGGGACTGAGATAGAAGGATTTCAAGTTCAAAGCAGGCTCAGTAACTTACTTAGGCCCTAAACAACTAGGTGAGACTCTGTCTCAAAACAAAAAATAAAAACAGGCTAGGGATGTGGCTCAATGGTTGAATGCTCCTGAGTTCAATTCCTGTTATCAAAATAATAAATAAATTAATTAAAATAAAAGGTATGAGTTCAAATATAACAGCTACAACCAAGTTAAGACCATCTTAAACATCAAGAGATATAAAAAGAGAAAAGAAAATATCACATAGAGGAAGAAAAAGATCATTGACACCATACATATAGAAATTATAAATATAGGTGAGTCGGGACTAAACATAATAATCACATCAATAAACATGAATGAGTTACCTATTAAAAATACTTTTAATTGGTTCAAAAAGCTCTACCAACTATACATACATAAGATACACAGGGAGCATTCACAAAAATTGGTTAAATATTAGGTCACACACACATACTACAAAAGCACAGTAGAAAATATAAATTCTACAAATAAAACCCGTGGTCACAATACAATAAAACTAGAAATTAATAACTAAAAAAGAAACAAATCACTTCCACCAATAAATTTAGGAATCTTCTTTTAATGATCTCTTCTATGAAAAGGAAATAAAACCAAAGTTACAGAATTTCAATGAATAGTAAACGAAAATAAATAATGATCAGAATTTATGGGACACACTTAAAGCAATTATCAGAGAAAAAAACTATAACCTTAAACATGTATATAAATAAAAGTGAAAGAATGAAAATAAAGGAATTAAATCCCCTCAAGATGCTGGGGAGCAACCAAACAAAGCACAAAGCAGGAATAATAAAGGTAAAAATAGAAATTCACAAGGGAGAGAATAGAAGAGCAGTGGCACTCATTAAAAAATCAGTCTTATTTTAAAAAAAAAGATGAATACTATAGTACTAACTTTAGTTACTCAAGAAAAAAGAGAGGAAGTATATATAAGGGTGCCTACCAAATGTTTGAAAACCTAGATTAATGGTTTAAACAGACTGGTATCTGTAGAAGAAACAAAATAATTAAGGAATTACCTCACAGAAACTCATGTTTTCAAGGTAGAGTGCTACTAAGCCTTCAAAGACTAGATTGTTCTAATATGACAAAAATTCTTTCAGGGTATAAATGAAAGAATGAAAATCCTCCATATCATATTATGACACCTAAATCTTATAAATATTGCTGTACCACTCAGAAAAGAAACTTGCAGAACAGTATCACATATGAATATCATGCAAAATCATAAACAATAAAAGGAACAAAATTTAATGTCACAGTAAGAAAATCATATACCATAGATAAGCGAGATTTTATTCCAGAAATGCAAAAGTAATTAAATATTAGAAAATCCAATAATAAAATATTCTATATTCATAGTTCTAGAAAGACAAAAGGAATCTTGGAAGATTATGATTACCTTCATAGATACAAGGAGACATCAGCAAAATTCAACATTCATGCTTGGTAAAAACACTCAAGAAAATAAGAATGATGGACATTCTCATAACATGATAAAATGTATATATTTTAATGTTAAAATCAGCATTTCATATAGTGGAAAAATACTAGAGGTGTTTCCACTAAGATCAGTAAGTATGTCTATAACCCCACTACTGTTTAACATTGCAATGGTATTTTTAAGTGATGCAACCTGAAAAGAAAATACCAAAATAGGCCTAAGAATAAGAGGAAAAAAATCAGTAAAATTACATCTATTTTCAGATGTTAGTATATTTAGAAAAATCTTACGTAATTACTAGAGTAAATACAAAACTAAGCTCTAACAATGAAACAATTTAGTAAGGTAGCAGGATATAAAATTAGCATAAAGAATGCAATAGCTTTCATATATACAAACAATATCCAATTAAAGTTTATAATGGTAGAGAAAATCTACCATCTGCAAAAGCAAAAAAAAGATAAAACACTCACAAACAACTAGAAATACTCAAAACCTACATGAGGAAAACCCCAAAACATACCTGTAAAACATAAAAGTAGATATGAAAAAATGGAAAGATGATACCTTTTGCTCTTGGACAGAATGAAAACCTTTATGAAGATATCAGCTCTCTTAAAGTTATATTCTTTTCAGCTGACACTAAAATTAGTAGGTACTACCACAGATATTAGTGTTCACATGGAAGAATATGCAAAAATAATTTAAAAACCAATAAAAAAGAAAAGCTCTGAGGAAGGATGAATCTGATTAGATATTAAAACAGACTGTGAAACCTCTATAGCTAAAGCTCTGTGGTATTGGTGCCTGAACAGATAAAGTGACCAAGGGAATGGAACAGAAATAGAGTAAAATACATAGGAAGCTGAGTATTTCAAATCACTGGGGAAAAAAACATAAAATATTAGACAAATAGGAATGAGATTACTGCACAGACATTTGGAAAAAAAATTAGGTCCATATTTTATACCAAAGAGAATATTCAGAGACCTAAATGTAAAAAATGAAATCATACAAGTACTATAGGGGAATACTGGTAGATACCTAAATAACATAAATGTAAAAAAGAGCCTTTTAACTATTTCATAGGCCAGAAGCAATACAAGAAAAGAATGAAAATTTGCATAAAACATCTTATGTAGTGTCAAAAGATAATGGCACACTGAGAGAAAAAATATCTAGTATAGCATCAGATATATATATATATGTATCTTCACTTGAAAGTTTTGGAGAAAATGACTAATAACCCTACAGAGAAAGGGACAAAATACATGACTAGACAATTTACATACATACAAATAGACCCAGAAATTTCATTTAAGCTTATGAAAGATGTTCAACCTCACTCATAACAAGGGGAACAGATTAAAGCTATCATTTCTCACCTATCACATACTGCCAAAAATTAAAAAGATGAGAATACATTTTGCTGGTGAGGCTGTAGAAAAACAGGCAGGCACTCACTATGCTAGACAGGAGTAGGAATTGGTACAACTCATTCTGGTGGGGAATCTGGTTTATTTAACAAAACTACATACGTGTTTACATTCTCACTTATAAATCTTGCTTCTAAGAATTTACCCAGAAGATGCACTTCCAACAACAAAGTATCTATGCACGATGTTATTTATTTTAATAATATTGCAGAATGCTGAATTTCTAGTAAATTTTCACATAATTGTGGTTCAATAAACTATCACACATATACAAATAAAGTACAATTCAGCCATAAAAGAGAATGAACAAGATCCCTATGAATTTGTAAGTGATTTTGTCAGGATATATTTTTGGCAAAAAAAGGATGAAGTAAAGAAGAGTAATCTGGAGTACATTACTATCTGTGTAACCAAAAAGATGGAAATATAAACCTCACACATATATGTTTGCTTGTGTAAGAAAAAACAGAGAAAAGACAAACCAGGAACTAAGGAGATTGGTTACCTACAATGGGTAGATGGGAATGGGGAGAGGAGAAGAGGAGTGAAAACAGGGTACAGGATTGGAGGGGATGAAGATATCTGAAGACATCATTTGAATGCTTCTAACTTTGGAATCATATTGATGTTTCATATATTCAGTAAATACAAATATACTTCAAGGAAGGTGGAACATAATAATACAAATGAATGTAACTATTACAAATGAATAACTCAACCAACTGAAAAGAAATGGAAAAACTAACTCAACTAGCTTTTCAGTACAGGATAAAGACAAGTACACTGATCTCTAGTTAGTAGGTTTTGTTTTGTTTGTATACTGGTGTTAAATAGCAATTCAGGAACTATTTTCTGTGTTTTCTAGGATTGAACAAGTTTTATAGATAGTATTGTAGATAGTGGGAATCAGATTTCTTGCAGTGGAGAAAGGAGTTATAAATATGGAAAAGGTGACTGCATAATATTGAATTACAGTGGGAGATTATAAAGACAATTTCAGTTCTTTCTTTTTTTAAAAAAGTATATACATATAAACTAATAAAAATAAAAAAAGAAAACAAAAAAGTATATACATAGCTACTAAAATGGACATAATGTAGTATGTATGTAATTCTAGTTGTTTACTAAGAGGGCCTAGAATAAATGACACCTAAGCAAGCACACTTAGTGCCCAGATCTTCTAAATACTAATCTTTGCTAAAGGAATTAGGAGGGCTCCTTGGAGAAATGGATTCCAGGGCTTTGGCTGGGAAAATACAAGATGACCTGGGAGTATCCATCTACTTGTGCTGCAACAAGAATTTCTCCAAAGAATGATACAGTCATATCAAAAGGAAACAGATTCTAGATTGAAGGGGATCCCATTAGCCAAATCTGGGATCATTTAAACACCAAAATAACCAAATATAACATGTGATCCTTGAATGAATTCAGGACCAGAAGACTTAAAAAATGTTAAAAATTTGTTATTGAGATTATTAGGATAATTATGGGAATTTGACTAATGTCTGTAGATAATTTCTTGCTTTTGATTGTTATATAGGAGAATGTCTTTATTCTTAGAAAATACTGAAGTATTTAGAGGTAAAAGTGTGCTCAGGCTTGGCACAGTGGCACATGCCTGTAATCCTAATGACTCAGAAGGTGAGTCAGGAGTACTGCAAGCTCAAGGCCAGCCCCAGCAACTTTGCAAGGCTCTAAGCAACTCAGTAAGACCCTGTCTTAAAATAAAAAATAAAAAGAACTGGGTTAAATCTCCAGTATATCTCCCACACCCCCCAAAAAAGAGTGTGTTCAACTTATTCTCGGAATGGTTCAGGAAAGAAATCATACATATACATACATGGAGGGAAGTCAGGGAAGGAGAGAAATAGAGATCTAGAATGATAAAAAAAGTATGACAAAAATAATTAACATTTGGGGAGTTATAAGCAAAGGTCTATGAATAAACTTTGCATTATTCTTGCACTTTTTCCATAAGTCTGAAATTATTTCAAAATAAAAAATTCAAGAACAAAGTAGAAGTAAACAAAGTCATTTCAGATAATGATAAGTACTGGTATACCAAGTATAAAACATGGTGATATTATTGAGAAACTGAAACTGAGGGGATGGGATCTGCAGGACAGTGCTTAAACTGGCAAGTCAGAGAAATTACCATCTGAATCAAGATTTAAATTACAAGTAGAGGTCATCCACTTGAAGATCCAGGGCTTAGAATTCCAAGCAAGAATACTCCACATGCTCTAAGGTGAAAATGTATGTGGGTGCCCAAAAGATACAGAAAGATGATAAATGACCATGAGCATATGGAAAATTGTTTACTCTTACTCATAATGAAAAATTAATAATAATAAAAAAGTTAGCTACAGCTGGAGGCATAATAGCTCAATGATAGAGTGGACCTAGCACGGACTTGCCTAGCATGGACCATGCACAAGACTGTAGGTTCATTCAGTTCCTAGTACCATATCCCTGCTCCACAAAAAGGTAGTCCTTTCCTATGAGATAGTAAAAATGATGGGAGAACAATAACCAGTGGGTGTCCTGCCTTTCCAGATATACATTCCTCAACAAAAGACATCTTAAAACATGGACACCAAGAAAGTCTCTTTGAAAGTTCATCTTAAAGAAATCATCAGAAAACAAAGGCAAATCTTTATGTAAAAGACTCATATGATATTATTTATTATAGCATAACATTGGAAATAGCATAAGCTGCCATCCCTGTAGCAATGTTGGAACAAAGCCATTTAAATAAGTAACAATTTTATAAACAAGCACTGGGGAAAGGAAATGCCAAGTACTTTGCTTTAGGGTGAAGAGATTATGACTGATGTTCCCTCCTGCTAAGTATATTACTCTAAATTTTTCACAATGAGTACATGTTACGTTGATATTTAGAAATATCCAAATATCTATCAAGAGCTTAGAAATTTAAAAACTATAATATTCTTAATTTAGTCATAATTATGAACATACTATCCATATTCATACCTCCAAATCAAATTCCACATACTGCAATTTCAGGAGTTCCACTACTACCTAAGGAATTTAATGGTCCCAATTTTTTAGACTGACTTAGGCACAGACTAGGACTCTGGATACACAGGAGATGTTTAGGTGGGAGGTAACCAGGCTACAGAGGAAGAATTTTCTTCTAACTTGAAAAAATATAGGTTATTCTTATGGCTTGGTGTTTTAGACTTTTACCTTCAAATTTTCTGATAATTTCCCCATCCCATTCCAGGTAGTTTGTGTTTTGATAATAATTTTTGATATTCAGTGTTAGAACAGGTAAGAACTGATTCACTATTTCAGGTGTCAGCTATAAAATTCAATTACTGCTCAATCAATGATGAAACACATTTAGAACAATCAACAAACAAGGTTGATATGAATAAATCATCTCTTGTGTTTTCTTCATAAGTGGAACAATATAAGTGTGATGAAAATTAACACTGAAAATAATGTTACAAAGAAATCATTAGAGATGGCTTGGGTATTTGTTGCTTGAATAAGTATGGTTAAGTACAGAAAGAACAGAGATTTTGGAATAAAAAAATCTATGCTTTGTTACTCTATAGTAATGAATATAGTAAGAGTGCCTTGATTGAACTTGTTGACATCTCTGAACTGCTGTCTTCTCTTTGGAAATGGGGATATCCCACCTGCTAATGTGAGAATTAAAGGGAATGTGTGTAACTGCTTAGTATACAACTCAGTCACAAGAAGTCCTCAAAACCCAAAACAAACAAAAGAAAAAAGCTGACTTAATTCCAAATTCCTTTCTTCCAGCCCTGATTACATGCTTTATATTGGAATTCTCCACCAGGGTCTCTCGACCTTAGCACTACTGATGTTCTGAACTAGATAATCTTATATTTAGCAATATTCCTGGCTTTGCTTACTAGATGTCAGTACCAGTCTCTTAGTTGTGAAAATAAAAATTGCCTCTACCCATGGCTAAATGGGATGAAAACTGTCCCAATTGAGAACCACTACTCTAGACAGACAATTAAAATATAGAAACAAGATTTAATAGGGTGAGCCAAAACAAGTTTCCTCATATTGCTGAAAGCCAGTGTTAGGAGAGGTAGAGGGAAGTACTTCATTTCATATAACAAATCAAGGTTTGGTGGTCAAGGACACAGGCATTAAAATTTAACTGCTGCCATTTACATATAGGTTGGATGAATTAACCTCTCTAAGCCCCAACTTCTTTATCTGATTTTGACTGTTATATGGATTAAATGCATAACATAAGTAAAGTGCTTGGCACAGTGTCTGGTACCTAGCAAGACTCAATAATTGTTATCCATTCTTATTATTAAATAATGAGGTCCTCCCTCCCACCTTGGGCTTTCAAGTCCCACTTATCACACCTTATTCTAAATTCCTCACTCTGTAAGTATACTTATTTCTACTCCAAAGTGGTCCTAACTCTTCTTTGAGGCAGCTAACCAAAGAGGTGTAAGAAAAGTACCTGAGCTGGCAAGAGGAAGACTTTCAGAATTTTTTTTTAAAAAACTCACAATAATCTTCAATATTAAAAGTAGAAATTTCCAACAACAATTTACTAAGAACATATAAATGGTCACTGTTGATTACAAGCTACCTAGATAATGTTATCAAGTAATTTTTGAAAAATCAAAGATTAGGCACGAATCAGAAGTCCTGGAAAAAAAAAAAATGACTGAAATTCACAAAATGAAGTCTTATGGGGAAAAGTCAATAGTATGTAAAAGAATGGCTGGTGCTCTCTATGTGGAAAAAAATTAAAATTTTTATTGTAGCTCACCTGTAGTTTCTGAGTCAAAGAGTCCCTCTGTTCTTGTAGTTCTCTAGCATTATCAATTTCTTGTTTTAATCTTTCTATTTCCTAGAAAAGGCAGAATAATATTTTTAACAACATTTAAACTATCAAGGAAAGGAAGATCTTTATTTTTCCCTGAAATTATCATCCCAGTTCTTAGAAAACAATAATTTAAAAAGTATTCCTTTATACTGACTTTTTTTTAGAGGGAGAATTTATCTTTGTATGTATGTTGTCTAGAACAGTATGATCTTAAGCAACAAGTCTGACTTGATAGCTTTGGTACAGTAATGCTTAGAAATAACAATCTGCCCATTTTAAGGTTGCTTTAAGCTTTAAGTTGTAATTCTTTCCTAAAAAATTAAAGCTTTTGACTGAAAACCAGAGAAAGCAACAGCTTTTAAAAATTTATTTCATCTTCTAAAAATTTATTTAATAGGTTTCAGTAGATGGTATGAATGCAATGCTCATACAGAAAGGCAACAGGCAGTCTCTCAGTCTGTCTCATCATAGTTCAACACACTTTATAATAACAACACAAACAAGAATGGAGGAAAACAATCAAGATTCATTCATACTGCTCAAGAAAAATTTCATCCTGAGGAAGAAAGTCCACAACCTTACTTTAGTCCACAAAACATCTTTAAATTTGACACATATGTTAGCTGGATTACAGTTGAGTGAAAGGTGGCAAATACCTCTTCCTTTACTTTCAATGTCTCTTCGAGTTCTTGTATTGTCTGGTTTAATTCTGTCTTGTGGGTATGCACTGCATTTGCTTGGCTACTAACACATTCAAGCTCAGTCACCTAAAATTAAACAAGAACACAGACTGAATTGACAATTTTAAATGATTTCTTGCTAAAACACAGTAAACCTGTGAAAAGTGAATATAATGAATTTTGGATCAATATATGAAAGTTAATTTTGATAACTATTAAGATACCTAGCATATAATGAGCAGATTCTTTAAAGATACAGTTAGGATAAGAAAAAAAGAACAAAGGGAACAATTGTTCATGTGATTGGTTATATACAGGTTAGAAAAACTTAAATTAGGTGATTTTTTAAAATATATTTATTTTATTTCCTTTTATGTGGTGCTGAGGTTTGAACCCAGGGCCTCACGCTTATGAGGCAAGCATTCTATCACTGAGCCACAATCCCAGCCCCAAATTAGGTGATTTCTGACAACAGACAATCCCTACAACGAAAGTCTTCTTTAAAAATTTCTTCTGAGCCGGACATGGTGACGTACACCTGTAATCCTAGCACTTTGGAAGGCTGAGACAGGAGAATCGCCAGTTCAAAGCCAGCCGCAGCAACAGAGAGGTGCTAAGCAACTCAGTGAGACCCCTTCTCTAAATAAAATACAAAATAGGGCTGGGAATGTGGCTCAGTGGTCAAGTACCCCTGAGTTCCATCCCCAGTACCAAAAAAAAAAAAAAAAAATTCTTTTGAAAGAATGAAATTATGGCATTTGCTGGTAAATGGATGGAACTGGGGACTAACATGCTAAGTGAAATAAGCCAATCCCCCAAAACCAAAGGCCCAATGTTCTCTCTGATATGTGGATGCTGACTCACAATTGGGGGGAGGGCATTTCACTGAATTGGACAGGGCAGAGTAGGGAGAAGGGATGGGAATGAGAAAGACAGTGAAATGAATCAGACATAACTTTCCTATGTTCATATATGAATACACGACCAGTGTAACTCCACATCATGTATAACCACAAAAATGGGAAGTTATACCCATGTATGTAAGTCAAAATATATTCTACTGTCATGTATAACTAAAAAGAACAAATAAAATAAAAAAATTTCTTATGAAAACATATTCAAGATCAAGTATAGCCATCTGCCCTCCATCTGTAGCCTTCAAATTAAATATGGGTTCTGAAAACTGGCCTTGAGCATTTTTTTTCAAATACATTTCTAAAATGTAAGAGAATCTAAAAGAAAAGATATGCTGAAGATACAACTTAAAGCACTCAATACTGGAATGACTTCACATCAATAGTGTCGATTACTGGAAAAAATAGTTCTTTAGTCAATAAGAATTTACTGAGAGCCCAAAAAGCAATATAATTTTTAATGGGCATTGATATTTTTTAAGAGTACAGAAAAGAGCAGTGTTCTTAAGAATTACACCATCTAAAAAAGAATTAATATAGACAGAAATCAATGGTAAAATGTAGCTACACGCACACACACGTGTGCATGCATACATTTCCTATTATGACTCTTTATACACATCAGGGTTTCCTTTGTTGACTGCAATACAATAAATTGTAAACTATTAAGGAAACAGTAAATATATATCTCTCCCTTGAATTTCCAAATAGCTAATTACCCTTTACATTTTGCTATTCTACCTCTCAGATCACTTTCTTCCTTTCTATTCATGTGTGCATATTCTTATAGAGACTCTTATCACCTAAAGCCTGAACCAAAGCACTGGCCCATTGGACTGAATTATACTCTTTGCTTATTTTTACCTATTCTGCAACCATTAACAGATTCTTCTTTCATTGTGTGAATCCTCCATTCAAACCCTTTCATCTCTTTTTTATAATATCAAATCTAAACTCTCATGTACTCCACAAACTGGTCCCAACCTATATCATCTACTTTGGCCAAGGTGCACACTCCCAACTAAAAGTGTGCAAGTCAGCTTGTCCCAACAACAAATCATGTTCACACCCATCTTGATGACTTAACTAGAATGTCCTCTTACCTGTGAAAAACATTCTTTTTTTTTAAATCAGAGATTGAATTCAGGGGCACTTAACCACTGAGCCACATCCCCAGCCCTTTTTATATTTTATTTAGAGACAGGTCTCACTAAGTTGCTTAGTGCCTCACTAAATTTCTGAGGCTGGTTTTGAACTACAGACACCCCTGCCTTAGCCTTCCAAGCTGCTGGGATTATAGGCCTGTGCCACTGCACCCAGCAACATTCTGACTTTACCAGTCAATTCTTACCTCAACACACTTTCTCCAGAAGGCCAATTCTACCTGCCCAACCCCTCAAAGCTCTCCTGTCCTCTGGTTCACAAAATGGAGCATCTGTTCACAAATCATAGAAATTATTTCTTTACTGTTTAAAACATATTAATTTTCTTTGTGGGTAAAATGTAAAAATCAACTATTTTGAAGGCCCCAAGGAGTAACCAAATTGGGCAAATGATGAAAAGAAACCAGTAATTTTGGGTAAAATACACATCTGCACATCTTTTTTGCCTGAAGGCATTTGCCCATCTGGCTGTGTTCTTTGGATGAACTCAAGCATAAAACTGTAGTCTTATTTCCTTGAGAAGAATAAGATTTGGGGACTCCTTAGAATGGTCGAAACAGCTAGAAATTGAGGGACTTTAATGATAGAAAAAACCCAAACAAGCACAAAGCCTTCCCACAAGTCTTTAGCTGACCCCACAACTGAACATGCACAAGTAAGAATCCAAGGAGTTCAGGACAGTGGGAAAAGAGCTGAGAGGCTGAAAGAAATACAGTGTGGTAGTACTTGTGGTACTTCACAACAGCTTGAAATTCTAGTCCTGTTAAATTAGAGGCCTCTATAAATACTTCAAACTTTTCCAGTGAAACCTTAAAAGAGTTATGTTGTAGAGAAAAAAAAATTCTTAGGATTAAGTGATTTATCTTTGAATTAGGGAAGAAGTGAAGTAAACCAACTCTAACACTGCGTAAGTCCACTATTCTACAACTTCAAGGTAATCTACAAGTAATTTGTCTGGTGATATAAAAATATCAATGCTCTTCAAAGGAAAATAACAGAATCTATGATCTCTGTAACACTTCATTTATGCTGTCCAATATAATTAAAAATGACCATATATGTTAAAAAATAGGGAAATGTAACCTATAGTGAAGACAAAAATCTGACTGAATAAAATCTGATATCATTTGTTGCCAGTATACCTACAGTTTAAAAAAAAAAATTGCTAAACAAAAGTACTTAGGCTGCTGGGATATGATATTTGATGGAAATGCAAATCTATAGAAAGTAAAGAACATGATTGTAAATTATAAATATGTGAGTAAATAAAAAGATTGTTTCTTTTCTTAAATTCTTTAATATTCAGTTGACAAAAGTGAAAAAATTTAAGGGCAGGGACTATACAATAAGGAGACAAGATAGCTACTCAATGAGTATTTACTGCCTATAATTTAATTGTTATAAGTTCGTTTTTAATTGTTAAAAAAAACTTACTAAAATTTATCACCTTAATCATTATAAAATGTATAGTTCAGCAGTATTTTAAGTATATTCACATTGCTGTAAAACAGATCTCTAGAACTTTTACATCTTGCAAATCTAAAAGTATATACCCATTAAATATCTTCCCTGCCCTTCTCCATTCTTGTTTATAAGTTAATATTTATACATAGGAGAGGATGATATCTACTCAGGTTTCTAACTCTCTTTGTCTCTATTCCATTTCTACTTATTTCTTTGTTATTTTAGTCCTGTTATACTCCTTACATTGTACTATTATTAAGTCCATTCCCTATTGTCTATGGAGTTTGCATATATGGCATCCTTTTAAAAAACAGAAAGTAGGGCATTTGCTTCTTATTGGGTATGTTCATTTCTATGCTTTGAATACAAAAAATTCTTTATTAGTAATTGTTTGGATTTCAAATATTAATGATACTGAGATTTCTGATTTTCTTTCTCTGCCTCAAGTCTCTAATGTGACCAGTTTTTATGAAGAATTTTCTACCTGTATTTTCAAATTGTTCTTTCCTGAAAAACAACAATAAAAAGAAAACAAAAGTAGTTCATTGACCCACTGCAACTCACTGAATGAAAATACATGTCACTTAAGTATCTCAATTAATTTTCACAAGAATTGTACAAAATACGTTTTTTACTATTGTTTTGGGGATAGGGTCTTTTTATGTTAACCAGGCTAGCCTTGAACTACAGTTCTGCCCTAGACTATAGTTACACACCACCATGACCAACTAAAATACATATTTGACTTGGTACAACTACATGCCAATTAAATATCTTAACCTTCACATGAATTATAGACTATCATTCCTATTTTACTGATAGAAATACTCAGCTGATAGAGAAAAATAACTTACCAAAACTCACTTAGCAAAACTGAAACTTGCAATTGGTGCATCTGACTTCAAAACTTGTATCATCTTCATTCTCATTAAACTATGGAAAGTATTTTTTTAAACCAAACAACCTACAAAATATAACCCATATATGTTCTGACAACCAATGGATATCCATAGAAGATATCCCTATGCTGAATCTACATGCACATTTCCTCTGATCAAGGAAACCTGTTATTTCTAAATCCCGAAGGACAACAGCGCTGAACTTACTCGCTTGTGCAGACGTTCTGCTTCCTCTTGATATGCAGCAAGTTGCTGTTTCCATTGTTTCACATTGGCAGTGGACTCCAACAAGGCTGCAGTGAGTTTGGCATTATTTCCTTTGAGGGTAGCCAGTTCAGCCTCCCAGTGTTTGCTGATTGCTGAACTAAAAAAAAAGCAAAATTTTGTTACACTGAATATTGTTTCTGAACACAGTAGTACTAGTTCTATCATTTGGCTTAGAGTTGAATAATGTTTTCAAGTATAACCCTAAAACAATAAAAATGCAAGTACTTCACTGACACATTCCTAGTGAAGAAAACCTTACAGGTGGAAAAATATAAAACATACCAATGTACTGGGCATAACATGGGCTAGTGCCCCTTCATTATAACAAATGCTGTATCTACCCCATTCTCCTTTGAGGAATAAACAGATTAAAACAACAACAACAAAAAAAACCCCTAAAAACAAAATCTAATGATGTTCTGTTTTTTAAGAGCATCAAAGCCTGAAGTATAATTTCATTTCTTAATTAAACATATGAGGATGCTTAAATGTCAATGAAGTTTGGGGTATGTAATGTACTATTTCTTATGAAATTGTTAGATATTTGATTAATATCCTATTTGGAATTTTAAAATGTCAAACATGTAAAAACATATTGAAATAAAATGATTTCATATAATAAACTAGTACTGATTCTATTGACTGAATTTCTGACATAATTCAATGATCACATACAGAAGACAAAAGCAATTCCCAGCTGTGTGCAGAGGTATACGTCCATAATTCCAGTAACTCAGCAGGCAGACACAGGAGGATCACAAATTCAAGGCCAGACTCAGCAACTTAGCAAGACCCTGTTATAAAATTTTAAAAAATAAAAAAGGGCTGGGGTTGTGACTCAGCAGTAGAGTGCCCCTGGGTTCAAACCCTAGTACCACCAAGGGGGAAAAGAAAAAAAAAAACAAACCTAAAACAACTCCGTTTTCTTTATTCAACAGTCTACTTGGTAAGTTATCTAGAGTTAAGTATCTCAACCAAAGGCAATTTTATTAGTTGGGAAGACCCTTCTCCTGATAATTCCTTTCTTAACTTCCTAATGAAGAAAGAATTGCCTCATTTGATAGAAAAAGTTTGCTTTTTTTTCCTCATAATTGAACAGCTTATTTCTGTTGGTGAAATTCAATTAACCTCATCTCATTAAGTAACTGTTGACACTTAGAGCTTTCTTTAATTACTGTTTTTGTGTTTGATAAGTCATTTTCAGCACAGGTATAAGTTTTGATGAACTGATAGAGAAATTTTAATACATATTATACAAAATAAAGCAGCTTCCATCATCAAGATTTCTAAAGCTTATCACCAATTTTAAGATATATCAGCATCTCTCATCTTTCATCCTGCAGATAACTCAAAGTCCTAGAAATTAGACCAGAAATCCTGCATATATTAGAAGAAAATATAGGCCCAACACTCCAACATATCGGCTCAGGAATTGACTTCCTTAACAAGACTCATAAAGCACAAGAAGTAAAATTAAAAATCAGTAAATGGGAGCACATCAAATTAAAAAGCTTTCTCACAGCAAAGGAAATAATCAAGAGTGTGAAGACAGAACCTATAGAATGGGAAAAAACATCTTTGCCACCAGCCTCTCAGCGCATTAATATAAAGGATATACAAAGAGCTTAAAAATCCTAACACCAAAAAAACTATGGGCAAAGGAACTAAACAGTGCCTTCTCAGAAGAAAAAATACAAATGGTCAATAAATATATGAAAAAATATTCAACATCTCTAGCAGTTAGAGAAATGCAAATTAAAACTGCACTGAAATTTCATTTCACTCCAGGCAGAATGGCAATTATCAAGAATATAACTGATAGCATTCTTGTTATTTATTGAAGTAACAAAAAATGTTGCAAAGGATGCAGGGGAAAAAAGTACACTCATAGGTTGTTGGTGGGACTACAAATTTGTACAACTCCTCTGAAAAGCAGTATGGAGATTCCTCAAAAAACTAGGAATGGAACCACCATATGACCCAGTTATGCTACTCCTTGGTATACACACAAAGGATTTAAAATCAGCATACTATAATGATGCAGCCATATCAATGTTTACCAATTTACAATAGCTAAGCTATGGAGCCAACCTAGGTGCCCCTCAACAGATGAATGGATAAAGAAAACATGGTATATATACACAATGGAACAGTACCTGGTTATAAAGAAGAATGACTTTATGGCTTTTGCTGATAAATGGATAGACCTGGACTCTATCTAAGTGAAGTAAGCCAGTTCTCAAAAGTCAAAGGTCAATTTTTTCTCTGATATACATAAGCTAATCCAAAATAAGTGTGTGGGGGGGCTGGGGTTATGGCGCAGTGGTAGCGTGCTTGCCTAGCACGCGTGAGGCACTGGGTTCGATCCTCAGCACCACATAAAAATAAAATATATTCTGTCTGCCTACAACTAAAAAATAAATATTAAGGGCTGGGGCAGTAGCTCAGTGGTAGAGCGCTTGCCTTGCATGCGTGAGGCACTGGGTTCGATCCTCAGCACCACATATAAAAAATGAATAAAATAAAGATGCATCAACAACTAAAAAAAATTTAAAAAAATAAATATTAAAAAACAAAACAAAACAAAAAAAGTGTGTGTATGTTGGGAGTAGAATAGAAGATAGAACTAAGATCAGAGGACTAGACAAAAGGCAATGAAAAGAAGGGAGGAGGGATAGAATAGGGAAACTCAGAATGAATCTGACCTAACTTTTCCATGTACATGTATGAATATACCACAGTGAATCTCACCATCATGTACATTAACAAGACACTAAGGATAAATAAATTAATTAATTAAAATGAAAACTACTTAAATAGCAGAAAGATCAACAAAGTAGAGGAAAGAGCCAGCGGGTGGAAAGAAAGGAGGGGTAGGGGAAATACTTGGGACTGAATTAGAACAAATTATATTTCAGGCTTTCATAATTATTTTGTAGTATATTCTGTTGTCACATATAACCAAAAAGAACCAACAATAACAACAACAAAAAAATGAGGAACATCTACCCAATCCATCTGCCTTCACAATTGTGATGAGAAATAAAAGCATTTACATAAACAGCTCATGAGTTGTAATTCTCAGGACTCTAATAACAAAGGCTCTCAGGTTTAAAATAAATAAATTTTCCTGTGTTTAAAAAAAAGAAAAAAGAAATATCAGTATCATAAACCCCTGATATTAATGCATAGAGAAGAATATAAGAGCATTTTCTGTGATGTTCTGGAAAATAATGCATAAATTTCAGTCAAGTAAGAAGAAAATATCATATAAACCCAAATTTAAGGATATTCTACAAAATAACTCATCAAAACTCTTCAAAACATGTAAGGCAAATGAAAGAAAACGTATGATTGAGGAACAGAAAGGAGAAAATTAAGAAGAAATAACAAACTTAATGTAGGATCCTGGATAGGTTCCCAGACTAGAAAAAGGACACTGGTGAAGACTGAGGTTTAGTTAGTATTATTGCATCAATGCTAATTTCCTGAGTTTGACAATTACATTACGGTCATGTAAAATGTTAACATTAAGAAAAGCTAGATAAAGGGTATATGAGGACTCTGCAGAGTTTTTGTTACTTTTTATAAGTCTAAAGTTAGTTCAAAACAAAGTTAAAAATGTTAAGTTTACAATGTGAGACAATCTCCTCAAAACACGAATAGAATAAAACAACAAACTTAGCTGCTAACATAACAACTCATTTCTGTCCTCTGTAGAATGATTTAGCATGTTTCCATTCACTTACTCTATATGAATTACAGATTTTTTCCCCTAAAAAAAACCTGCCAGTTTTTAAGATATGTGTTATTTAAATGGACTCCTCAATCTGACAATTGAAATCTTATTGAACTAATTTAAACACTTGCTACATGCAAATATCAAACTTCTCTAGAAAATTCCATGATTTCTAAAACCCATGTCAAAATTACATAATTATATAAAGCAAGATGGATCACTACATGTCTATAGCAAGATAAAGAACAAAAATGAGGGTGTTTTAATATTTTATTTTCTAGATTTTATTTTATGGTCTACAGTAGCAAAATCCACTAAGCATTTAAGAAAATCTCATAAAAATCATTTCAATAATTGTCTGTATGACCTTGGACTCATTTCTCAATCACTTTGATTTCTAGTTATTCATGTCAAAGAAATTAGTCAAAATCTGCATTTTCTTAAATTTTAGCTACTAGCCACATATGGCCATTTAAATTTAAATTACTCAAAATTAAATGAAGCTAAAACCAGGCTTCTCAGTTTCACTGGGCACATTTCATATACTCAGTAGCTACACATGATTACTAGCGAGATAATGGATAGCAAAGATACAGAACATGTGATCATGACAGGAAGCTATAATGGTCAGTATTTTAAATAGTTTAAAAACATATTTTGTTAAAATTTTTTTAAAAAAAAATCCACACTGTATATCCATTCCATCAATTTGCTCCATCTTCCTGGACTAAAGCACATGGATTACATATCCTGTTCTAGTCACGCTGGCTCTTCTGTCATGGTCTCTTCCTTCTAGATTCTCCTTTTACTTACTATGACTTTTTATCTAAAGTTTTCTATATTCAGAATGTCCGTAAGACTGTATTTTTCTCTTTAATCAATTCAAGTCTTCAATGAAACTTTTCCATTTATCCTTCTACTTTCCAGCAGTCTGGGGCTTGCCAATGTGTGCAGAATTAGCCAATACACTAAAGGAAAAAGTAAAAGGCGCAGGCCTGTAATCCCAGATGTTTGGGTGGCTGAGGCAGGAAGATTGTGAGTTCAAAGCCAGCCTCAGCCTAAGCAACTCAACCAAAACCTAAATAAAAATATAAAAGAGGACTGGGGATGTGGCTCAATGGTTAAACGCCCCCGGGTTAAATTCCTGGTACCAAAAAAAATTATATATATATATATTTTTTCAATATATATATATATATTCATACAATAAGTATAAAACCTAATGAGGATTAAATTAATAATGAGTAATAATTTCATAACACTTCAACTTCACATTTTTAGTACTAATACAGATCTTAAATATAAATATTTTAGATTTCACATTAGGGATGGGATTTCATACTAGTCTTTTTTTTTTCTGGTACCAGGGATTGAACTCAGGGGCACTTGACCACTGAGCCACATCCCCAGCCCTATTTTTTTGTGTTTTATGTAGAGACAGGGTCTCATCAAATTGCTTAGTGCCTCGCTCTTGCTAAGGATGGCTTTGAACTCACGATTCTCCTGTCTCAGCCTCCCAAAGGGGATTACAGGGGTGCACCACCACGCCCAGCTTCATACTTGTTTTGAGTAGTACAATCATAGGCAGTTTTTTAAAATTTTCATTCTAAACTAATCCTGCATGCACATAAAGTAACACAAATTTCATGTATAAAACACAGTATCTCTGGGACTTGGAAAAATTACAGTGAACCTGTTCAAGAAAAGGTTAGTCATCTCTGATCAAGATTTCTTGTTTGGGTGGTAACTTAAAAATTAATAACTGATTGGCAAGAACACTGTTTTTGCACATTCCTGAGGATGAAGCTCAGGGCCTTGCATATGTGAAGACATGTACTTTACCACTGAGCTACACTTCCAGCTCAGGAATATTACTTTTTTATATAGACAATAAAAAGCAGTCAATATGAGAAATCTAGATAACTATAACACCAATTCCACTGTTTTAAAAGACCTGAAAACCAACAAATACATTCAAAGTAGTTTAGCACATTCTTCAAATTCATCCTAGAAAATATTGGAAAGAAGAATCTCAAGTTTAAGGATGACTTAAACTTGGTAAAAATCTAAAGCAAAATACACTATACACTAATGGTAAAATCTAGGTAAGTGTAATGATCATTTATTTCCTACTTATATGAAGAAAGTAATCTCACAATTTCATGCTTGGAATGTTTTTTGTGAGTAAGATAACTATCAAAAACATCTTTAAGACTCCCAGAAGCTACAAACACAATGGGAGTTTGCATCCTCTTATAGATTCTTTACCACAGACTTCTACCAGGAACTCAGGAGAAAGAATGGAGGGGGAGAGAGAGGATCCTGGATGAAGAGAGAGTCCACCACTGCAGGAAAGCCACAAAGCCTGGCCAGGATTCTTCTCCTCCACAGAACCCTTCTCCTTAAGCTACTAGGAGAAGGTACTCCAATCCCTGTCATCCTCACTTCCCTGGACACAGGCAAAGACCTGTTATGGCCAAGGGCAAAGAGAATAAAACTCTACAACTCTGTAAGGAACACATAATGGTCCTGGATTCAGAGGTACCCAATCTTTGGAAAGTGAGCTGGAAATTCCTACATACATCCTTCAAATATACAAGGCTGAATTTACCTGCTACTGGGAGGCATACAGGATCACTGAGAAAGTTCTACCTCCAAAACCTTGGGACACAGACAGGGCCTCCTCGGGATGAATGATGGATAAAGGTATTGAGAACCTCACCTTGTCCTCTACCTCAAGCTGATAGCAGCTTTCTCTCTCTTTCTTTCTCTTGTACTGAGAATTGAACCCAGGGGTGCTTTACCACTACACTACATTCCCAACCTTTTTTTACTTGAAAAAAGATAGATTTCTTGATAAGTTGCTGAGGGTCTTGTTAAAACTATTGAGGCTGGCCTTGAAACTTGCAATCCTCCTGCCTCAGCCTCCAGAGTTGCTGGGATTACAGACCTATGCCACTATGCCTGCTCTGACAACAGCTTTCCTCTGTGGGAAGGTTAAGTGAGAGTGTAAACAAACAGACCTCATTTTATGTACAAGCATATAAGAAAGACCAAACCTGATCCAGGTTCGGTGGCACATGCCTGTAATCCCAGCAGGAGGCTGAGGCAGGAGGATCCAAGTTCAAAGCCAGCTTCAGCAATGACGAGGTGCTAAGCAACTAAGTGAGACCCTGTCTCTACATAAAACACAAAATAGGGCTGGGGATGTGGCTCAGTGGTCGAGTGCCCCTGAGTTCAATCCGCAATACCATTAAAAAACAAACAAACAAACAAAGACAGACAGATCAAAGCTGAATAGGGAGCAGCAACAATGAGGAAAAAACCCCTTCTATCAATTTTGTTCTAACCACAGGTAAAAAGTAATGCTAGAGGTATTTAAATGCTATGGATATTCATAACCACAGCAAAACCAAAATCCAAAAACAGGTTCAACCATGAGTAGAATGACTTTTACTAACATCCTAGCAAAGAAAAGTCATACTCCTTTGTAGGAGGAAATATAGTTGGCCTTCTATATCCACAGGTCCCACTCAACCAACTACAGATTGAATATACTTGGGGGAAAAATGTGTCTGTACTGAATAGACTTTTTTATTAGTATTTCCTAAACAACACAGTATAGCAAGTACTTACATAGCACATACACTGTATTAGGTGTTATAAAGTCACATAGAAAGGATTTAAAGTATACAGGAGGATGTATGTAGATTATATGCAAATACTATGCCATTTTATATAAGGGACTCAAGCATCCACAGATTTTGGTATCCACAGAAGGTCCTGGCACCAATCCCTGGTGGATACTGAGGCCTACTATACTACACACCATTACTATCCTACATACTATCCTATAATTTGGCATTCAATAAAAACATTACAATATATACCAAAAAGCAAGAAAAACAAACTCTCAGTACCAAGAGAGACAAGAATCAACAGAATCATACTCAGAGATGTTGGACCCATCAAAGAAAGAAGCAAAATAGGCACAGTAAAGGCTTTTTTAAAAAAAGAGGAAACATACGTGATCAGATTGTGAATTTCAGCAGAGCAACGGAAACTATAAGAAAGAGTCAAATGAAAATGTTAAAAATAAAGAATATTGTAACAGAGTTGAAGAATGCTTTGACAGTTTCAGTGAATTTGTTACAGCTGTATGAAAAGTCAATAAACTTGAAAACAGATCAACAAAAACTAACCAAAGTGAAACAAAGGGATAATAAGAGGAACAAAGAACAAAGGGATAAAAAAGAATCACAAACTTGGGGGTCAATATCAAACTATCTAACAAATGTGTAATTGGTAAGAAGGAGAATAAAAGAGAGCACAGAAGAAATGTTTTATGACATAAAGGCAGAAAACAATAAAAGACATCAACACAATTCAAAAGCACAGACAAAAAACATACAAGCGATGAACAAAAATCAAAATTATTGTAGGCTTCTCATCACAAATTAGGCAATCTAGAAGACCACAGAGTGACAGTGCTGAAAGAAAAGACTTCTCAAACCAGAAGTCTACACACAGGGAAAATATCATTCAAAATGAAGGCAAATACAGTTTTTGAGACAAACAAGAGGTCAGAGAATTCATTACCAGCATAAACACAATATGTCATAGAGAAAGTTCTTCAGGTGAAAGAACCAGACAGAAACATGAATCTACACACAGAAAGTAAAATATCTGAAAGTCAAATCTCAATTCATATCATATTCTATGCAAAAATTAACTATAAAATTTCTAGTAGAAAATGTTTGTGACTTGAGTTAAGCAAAGATTTTTCACGTACAATGATAAAAAGCATGGCATATTAAAACTTGATAAAAGAAACTTCATAAATTAAAATCTTATCTTTGAAAGACACTGTTAAAAATGAAGAGAAGATGGGAAGGGTGGCACATACTATAATCCCAGCAACTTGGAAGATTGAGGCAAGAGGATTGCAAGTTTGAGGCCAGCCTCAGCAATATAGTGAGACCCTGTTTCAAAGTGAAAATAATAAATGATTGGAGATGTAGATCAGTGGTACAGCACGTCTGGGTGAAAACCCCACTAAAGACTGGGTGGGGGGAAATATCCTAGAATGTAAGATAGTTCAACACATAAATCAATGCAATATATCACATTAACAGAATGAAAGGGGAAAAAAACCACATTATCAGTTCAAGAAGTATTTGACAAAAATCCAACATACTCCCATGGTAAAAGCACTCAATAAACTAGGTGTAGAAGGAAACTATTGAAACTTAATAAAAACCATATAAGAAAAGCCCACAGCTGACATCAGATTTAGTAACAAAAGCTTTTCTTCTATCTGGAACAAAGTCACTGTAAGTCCTAACCAAAGCAATTTTCAGAGAAAACAAAGGAAAGAAATTAAAGACATCCAAATTGGAAAGGAAGAAGAAAAATAAACTCTATTTGCAGACGACATGATCTTATATGTACAAAACCCTGAAAAATGTACAAAACAACAACAAACCTCAAAAACTTGTTAGAATAATTGAATTCAGCAAAAATACAAAAAAAAATTAACGCACAAAAATCAGTTGAATTTCTATATAGTAACAATGACCAATCCAAAAAGGAAGTTAAGAAAACAATTTCCTTTTAGTAGCATCAAACAGAATAGAATAATTAGAAATAAATTTAACCAAGGAGGTTAAAGACCTTTGCAATCAAAAATACAAAATGTGGCTGAAAGAAATTAAAGAAGACACAAACATGGAAAGACATCTCATGTATATGGACAAGAAAACTAAATATTGAAAAGATGTCAATACTGCCCCAAATGATCTGAAGAGTCAATGCCATGTCTATCAAATTCACAATGTTTTCTTGAAGAAATAAAAATACCTACCCTGAAATTCATGCTTCTGAAGGAACCCCAAATAGCCAAAACAATCTTAAAAAGGAATAAACTTGGAGAGCTCACAATTTCTGCTTTCAAAAGTTACTACAAAGCTATAATCATCAAAGCAATGTAGTACTGGCATAAAGATAGATATATAGATCAATGGAAATAAATGCCGAATAACCGATTTTCAACAAGGGTGTCAAGACTATACAGTGGGGAAATGATAGTCCTTTCAGCAAATATTTCTGGGAAAACTGCACCATAAACAAAAATAACTCAAAACAGACCATAGACCTAAATATAAATGCTAAAACTATAAACCTCTGAAGAAGAAATCAAGGGAACGCTTCACAACATTAATTTACAATGATTACTTGGAAATGACACAAAAAACACAGGAAACAATAGAACAAATAGACGTACTGGATATATAAGAATTAAAAACTAAACCGTATGAAAGGACACAATTTCCAGAGTAAAAGGTAATGCAGAAAAAGGGAAGAAAACATTTGCAAATCATATATCTAAAAAGGAGTCAATATCCAGAATATATAAAGAACTCCTACAACTCAAAAACAACAAAAGAAACAATTTTAAAGCCGGGCGCGGTGGCGCAAGCCTGTAATCCCAGCACTTAGGGAGGCTGAGACAGGAGAATCGTGAGTTCAAAGCCAGCCTCAGCAACGGCGAGGTGCTAAGCAACTCAGTGAGACCCTGTCTCTAAATAAAATACAAAACAGGGCTGGGGATGTGGCTCAGTGGTCGAGTGCCCCTGAGTCCAATCTCCAGTACCAAAAAAAAAAAAAGAAAAGAAAAGAAACAATTTTAAAATGGGTGAAGGACTTAAACAGACATTATTTCAAAGAAGACAAATGGCCAATAAATGAAAAGATGCTTGATATCACTAATAATTAGGAAAATTCGAATTGAAACCACAATAAGGTACCACTTCACACTCATCCAGATGGAAACTATCAAAAAAAAAAAAAAACAGAAATTAAGCGGAGAAACTGGAACTCTTGTTCACTGTTGGTAGAAATGTAAACTGATGCAGTTGCTCTGGAAAAAATTATAGTACTTCCTCAAATAATCAGAACTATCTATCCTAAGATCCAGGAATTCTCCTCCTAGGTATAGGCCCAAAAGAAGTGAAAGCATTGGGGTCTCAAAGAAATTTTTATGCACTCGTGATCATAGCAGCATTATTCACAATAGCCAAAAGGTAGGAGCAACACAGGTGTTAATCAGTAGGTAAACAAAATGTGGTATATACATACATGTAATGGCATATTATTCAGTCTGAATATGGAAGGAAATTATGATACATGCTACAACATGGATGAACCTTGAGGGCATTATCGTTTAAGTACACAGCTACAAGAAGACAAATATTGTAGAAAAAGTCCACTTACATGAAGTACCTAGAATAGTCAAATCCACAGAGTTAGAAAGTAGAAGGGTGGTTGCCATGGGTGGGGGAAGAGAGAATGGGGAGTTCTTTTTAATGGGTATTCTATTTCAGTTTTGCAAAATGAAAAGGTTCTAGAGATTTGTCCCCTAACAATATGAATGTACTTAATACTACTGATCTACACACTTAAAAATTGTTAGGTGGCAAATTCTATGTGTATTTTACCACTACTAAAAAAAACAAACCAAACAAAACAGGCTACACACTATATGACTCCATTTATTGACATTATGTAAAAGGTAAAACTGCCAGGTGTGGAGGCACACATCTATAATCGCAGTGACCTGGGAGGCTGAGGCAGGAGGATCACAAGTTTAAGGACAGCCTCAGCAACTTAGCAAGACCCTCAGCAAGAAAGACAAATTAGAAAAACATCTCATTCACAATAGCCTAAAAATAAAAAAGTAAATAAATATGCAAATAAATAAATAAATAAAATACTTGAGAATCAATCTAGGTGAAAGCCCTCTATGATGAAAATTACAGAACACAAAAAAACGAAATAGAAGACGACCTTAGAAGATGGAATGACCTCTCATATACTTGAGTAGGCAGAATTAATATTGTCAAATTGGCTGTACACCGAAAGCACAATACATGTTCAATGCTATTCCCACCAAAATTCCAATAACATTCTTCATAGAAATAGGAAAAGCAGTCATAAACTTCATCTGGAAAAATAAGAGGCCCAGAATAGCCAAAGTAATTCTCAGTGAGAAAAGCAGGAGACATCACAGTCCCAGACCTTAAATTATATCACTAAGCTATAATAACAAAAACAGCATGGTATTGGCACCAAAACAGGCAAGACGACCAATGGTACAGAATAGAAGTCACAGAGACAAACCCACACAAATACAGTTGCCTCATTCTAGATAAGGGGCCAAAAACTATATTGGAGAAAAGATAGCCTCTACAACAAATGGTGCTGGGAAAACTGGAAATCCATATGTAATAAAATGAAATTTAATCCTTCTCACCCTGCACAAAACTTAAAGTGGATCAAAGACCTAGAAATTAGACCATAAACACTGCACATACTAGACGAAAATGTATTTTCTTCAACACTCCAATGTATTGGCTAAGGAACTGACTTCCTTAACAAGACTCCTACAGTGTAACAAGTAAAATAAATAATTAATAAATAGGATGGCATCAAACTAAAAAGCTTCTTCACAGCACAGGAAACAATAATGAAGGTGGAAAGCTTACAGAATGAGAGACAATCTTTGTCACCTGCACCTCAGATAGAGCATTAATTTTCAGGATATATAAAGAACTCAAAAAGCTTAACACCAAAAAAATTAATAACCCAATCAAAATAAATGGGCAAACGAACTAAACAGACACTTCTCAGGAAAAAAAAATACAAATGGCCAACAAATTTATGAAAAATATGTTCAACATCTCTAGCAATTAGAGAAATGCAAATTAAAACTACACCAAGATTTCATCTCACTCCAGGCAGAATGACAATTATTAAGAATACAAGTAACAATAAATATCAATGAAGGTATAGGAGAAAAGGTCCACTCACATGTTGCTGGTAGGACTGAAAACCACTCTGGAAAACAATATGGAGATTCCTCAAAAAGCTAGGAATGGAACCACCATTTGACCCAGTTATCCCAATCCTTTGTTTATATCCAAAGGATTTAAAATCAGCATACTATAGTGATACAGTCACATCAATGTTTATAGTCGCTCAATTCACAATAGTTAAGCTATGGAACCAACCCAGCCAGGTGTCCTTCAACAAATGAGTAGATAAAGAAATAGTGGTATATATACACAATGAGGTATTACTCAGTCATAAATAAGAATGACTTCAGGACATTTGCAAGTAAATGGTGAACCTGGAGACTGTCATGCTAAGTGAAATAAGCCATTTACAAAAAACCAAAGGTTGAATGTTTTCACTCATCTGTGGAAGCTAACCACAATAAGAGGAGAAAGGCAAAGAACAGGTATTCAGTAGATTAGACAAAGGGGAATGAAGGGAACGGAGGAGAGACAGGAAAAGGAAAGACAGTAGAATGAATCCAAAATAATTTTCCTGTTAACTTTGATGAATATACCATAGTAAATCCCACCATCATGTACGTCCATAAGAATGGAGTCCTAACTAGAACAAGATATATTCCATGCTTGTGCCATAATACCAAAATGAATTCTACTGTCATGCATAACTAAAAAAAAAAAAAAAAATCAATAAAAAATCACAGCTCCAAGAAAAATAATAAATCTGAGTGAGAGAGAGACCCCTAGCAACTCAATGAGAACCTATCTCACAATTTAAAAAGGGGTGTGTGTGTGACTCAGTGTTAAAGTTCCCCTGGGTTCAATTATCAGTGCCACAGATAGATAGATAGAAAGTAAAAACCACAGGGACAGAAAACAGATCAGTGGTTCTAATATGCCGGGGATAGGTAGAGAAGATGACTACAAAAGAGCACAAGAGAATTTTTTAGGGTAGGAAAATTCTTCTTTACCTTGATATTTTTGTGTCCATACTACTGTAAAAATTTGTCAAAAATCATAAAACTATACACCAGAAAGGGTAAATGTTACTGCATACAAATTATAGTTGAATTTTAAAAGTTACCATACTACCAAAAAAACCAAAAAGCTTTCTAAGCACTCTTAGATGCTCTTTCTGTGGCTATAGGATTAAAAATAATCAGAAGAACTGGGAAGACAGGTCTTTGTAGGTTGGGTAGAATGGTCTCTAAGCTGCTCCATTCATATTTGTATTCTTTGGCATGGGAAGAGACTGGGTGGGCAGGAAATAGAATGGCTGTGCTACATGATAAGAGTCAAAAATAAAAAGGAAAGAGGTGAGCTGCAGGCAATTAGAGATGTGATAAGAAACAGATGGAGGAAACAGGGTAAAAGAGGCAAGGATATGCATAAAGGAAGAGGACACAGACAAGGCATAATGAAAAAGTGGTTTGGGTCAGTAAGAGATTAAAGTAAAGCTATAGGAACAGAATCAAAAAGATAAGGACATCCAGTCTTGATATACCACAACTTATTTACTTCATTTCCACAAACATGCCTTGAGTCCAAAATATATTAAGTAATAAGATCTGACCACAGATAAGCTATCTAATGGACTTTTATTAATCTTTTACTTCTTTACAGAGTCCCAAAGCATGGCTGACTGAACTTAAATGAGAAAATAAATGTTGAAGAAAATTTTCAAATCAGATGCTTTTATGCATAGCAAACAAGACTACAATAAACCATAACAATCTAAGACTTAACAATCTTGAAATCAAGTACTACAAGTGTGCAGTTCAATGCTCTTTTTATGTTCCTACATTTCCTTTTACTTGATTCCAAAGTAAACAAATTTATGCTCTTAAGGCTATTTTGCAATATTAATCAAAACTTTAATCACTTGGTAAATCTGAATCTTTCCAAGGACATTTCTTGCTTCCTTTACTTTATGAGCTCCTCCTTAAGTAATACATCTTTCTAAAGTACAGGGTGAAATACAATATTTTTGCCAAATCTTTTCCATTTTTTCTTTTTTCCTGGTGCTGAGCATTGAATCCAGGAGCACTTAACCATTGAGCCACATCCCCAGCCCTTTTCTGTATTTTATTTTGAGACAAGGTCTCTCCAAGTTGCTTAGGGCCTTGCTAAATTGCTGAGGCTGGTTTTGAACTCGCAATCTTCCTGCCTCCTAAGCCACTGGGATTACAGGCTTATGTCACTGGGCCTGGCATTCGCAGTTTTTTCCTATTTCCTTTTGCTATCAAGTATATAAATGCTCCTATCAGGAACCTTACACAACAGCAACCTAAAATAAATTCTAAAGGTTATCCTGAAAGAAGTTCTACATATGAGCGATCTCAGATGTGTGGGTTTTTCCCCCCTCTTGGTGCTGGGAATCAAACCCAGGGCTTTGTGCATGTGATGCAAGTATTCTACCACTAACCTACATCTGTAGGCCCTTAGGTATGTGTTTCATTCTTAGAAACACATATGCACACATATGTGTTAATATTTTTGCACAATAATTTTGGAAAAACTACATTCCTTTATTTAATCTTTAACTTCAAGATACTGTATTCCTCCCATTTGATTGAGATTTAATAGTAATTAATATGTAAGGATTAATTCTGTACCAACAATTTAAGGTGGCATCTTACATTTGGAATACTAGTATAAAAAACGTTAAGATTCTCTGGGGAATAATTTAGTTACTTCTCTAGAGGTATAGTTTTATTTATTTTGAAATGAGTCTTGCTATATCACCCAGGCTGGTCTCAAACTGTTGAACTCAAGTGATCTAGTCTCAGCCTCCCAAGAAATGGGACTACAGGCATTTGCCACCACATCTGGCTTATAAATACAGGGGTTTTTTTTTGTTTTTGTTTGTCTGTTTTGGTACCAGGGATTGAACTCAGGGGCACTCGACTGAACTACATTCCCAGCCCTATTTTGTATTTTTTGTATATTTATTTAGACAGGGTCTCACCGAGTTGCTTAGTGCCTTGCTTTTGCTGAGGCTGGCTTTGAACTCATGATCCTCCTATCTCAGCCTCCCAGCCACTGGGATTACAGGCATGCACTACTCCACCTGGCATAAATACAGTTTTGATAATTTCACCTTAAGTAAACTATTTCCAAAGAAAGATAAATTGTCTAGTTGGAGATACCAGTGATTCAGAGAGATACTGAAACACTACTATGATCTCATGTCTGAGTGCTGCAATAAAAGAAAATAATTATTCTTTTGATTGTTCAATACAACTTCCCTTCAGAAAAGACCAGCCAGTTTCTTTTGGTTTCAAATGTACAGCGAGTTCAAAACACTCCAAAAATATCACTGGAAAGGTTCCTTAACCTGGAGTTTCGCAATTTTCCTTCATCTAAAGTCAAAGCTTTATGAAAAACTATTAAACTTCATTAAATTAATTATATGAAACCAAGAGGAAAAAGTACTTCATTAGATAATGTATAAATAAAGTTATGAGTCTACTACATCAGCAATGTACTATTTACTCTTTGCAGTGAATCCTATATGTGAATGGTCACTTACAGAGTCTTAGAAAGCTGTCTCTGTCCCATGCTTCCAGAGCCCAGAAGTCTCCAGAATGGTAACCCCTTGCATGTATTTTCTGAGAATGCTAACTATGTAGAACTGAGAAAAATATCCAGACACTTTAAAAAAGGGTTTTAAAAATGGGTTACAATAGGCTTTTTTCTCAATATGACTGTTTCAGTAGTGAGGTTAATCCTTAACTAAATGCACTGCAAAGGACTGCCTTGTTTTAGGATATGCCTGTTGGTTGTCTCTTCATTTCCCACCCGCAACTGTGAACACTGAAGCAACCAATATAGACTTAAACCTACTTGTGTGCAACTTTAGGGACTAGGTGTTTCCATATTAGACTGTTGGCTCCAAGCTAATTCCACTTAAAAATTATTGATATCTTCAACAATTTAGGGTCTGGATTTTAGTTTCTTAATAAAATTTAAGTTGTCTTTTTAAAGGAAAGAAATTCTCCTTAAATGAAAGAATAACCTTGTTTATAAATAATACATGTTGTTAAAAGGACTTAAATGAGTAGGGATTCAAGTCCCACCAGGTAAACAGCCTAGCAGTCTAAGAGAATTTTCTACTAGATGTAACTGAGTCCTGACTTGCTTAAATTCCTAACAAGCTATGTCACCTACTGTGATTTTAGCAACTCATTAATTTACTCATGAGGACACTCCTTCCAATCCCCTAATCAGACGTTCATATTGTTCTGTTCTCTATAGTCCTACTGGCACCTGCTTCTAAGCATTGCCTCCTCTGACCTTTGCTCTTTTAATGAAATCCTTAATGATCCTCCAAGTCTTTCTTTCCATCTCAGATTCCTTTCCTGCCTGACAATCCATCATCTTTGCACGCAGCCTGGTGTGTCTGGATTAACATACAATACAAAAGTTGATGGCCATGGTTAAAGATTAAGATATATATTTGCTGACAAAGCTTTAAAGGCAGTTCCTGTAATGAACTGGGAATCACTTGGTCCTATTCTGGGATGCATGCTGTTTAGAACTGAAATGGAATTTAAGTATTAAAGCTTTTAATGAATACTGGTTTAGAAGCAAATCACAGAGATAAAGAAAGGGTAAGTCTTATATACTATCAGCAATGTTACTGATGGAACAAAAAGATGGAAACTGTGAACATAAAGTATAATAAAAGATGAATCAGAAAGGTGGGACTCCGCATGTGATAAAATTACAGGAACTCCTTAAAACATTTATCTTACATATATTACATGTATACAAAAGTGACATATACACATATATATTTGCATATATATATGTCTAGTAAGTTTTTTTAGAGTTAGCATAGTAACAGTTTGACAAATTTTTTTCTTAGTGGGATGCAAAATAATAACGTGTTTTTATCTTAAAGTTCACAATTTGCTTAGCTATTGTAAAGAAAGTGAAATATCACTGACTTTAGAGGAACTTATAAAATCAAATTACTTCAAAACAAATTCAAAATGTATAATGTATGCCTTTGTCAGCCTATAAATATTTCTGAGTTATGAAGAATTTTGATAAATATATACATTAAACAAAAAACAGCTATTCAGACGGGCACGGTGGCTTAAGCCTGTAATCCCAGCACTTAGGGAGGCTCAGACAGGAGAAT
The DNA here is from genome assembly GCA_004024805.1 of Geosciurus inauris. Lineage (NCBI taxonomy): Eukaryota > Metazoa > Chordata > Mammalia > Rodentia > Sciuridae > Geosciurus > Geosciurus inauris. The sequence goes on along the minus strand of PVHX01002965.1, from coordinate 73,164 downwards.
TGCGAGTTCAAAGCCAGCCTCAGCAACAGTGAGGTGCTAAGCTACTCAGTGAGACCCTGTCTCTACATAAAACACAAAATAGGGCTGGGGATGTGGCTCAGTGGTCGAGTGCCCCTGAGTTCAATCCCTGGAACTACCCCACCTCCCCCCCCCAAAAAAAACAAAAATAAAAACAGCTATTCAAACAGTGGTTAAGAGTTGAGGCTTAGCTGGGTGTGGTGGCACATGCCTGTAATCCTGGCACTTTGGGAGGCTGAGACAGGAGAATCGTGAGTTCAAAGCCAGCAAGGGCACTAAGCAACTCAGTGAGATCCTGTCTCTAAATTTAAAAAAAAGAAAACACACACACACACACACACACACACACACACACAAAATAGGGCTAGGGATGTGGCTCAGTAGTCAAGTACCCCTGAGTTTAATCCTGGTACTAAAAAAAAAAAGTTGAGGCTTACGAGTTTGACAAATTAGTTCAAATCATGACTCCAGTTATTTGCTAGTTATGGGGCCTTGGGCAAGTTATTTAACCTCACTAGGTCTCAGTTTCCTTATCTGTAAAATTAGGATTAGGAACTACTATCTTTATAGGATGATTTTAAGGACTAAATATAAAACATATTAGATGCTCAACTATTATTATCTTTCCTAAATGAAAAACAATAAAGAATTAAAAAAAAAGAATGTTCAGTGAACTAAGAAAAAACTAAAAAGATTTAATATTTAATATTTTAAAAGAGCTCTTTCTGATTGGGGTAAAAATAACTGAACTAGCTATAATTTAAATCAAACCCACACCAGGTGTCACTTGGTGATTTATGCCATTTTCCTCAGGTACTACAGATATATTATTTATAATAAGTCTAAACCTTTGCTATAGACCTCAATAAATTTAGCAAGTTAATGAAGGAGTAAGAAAAAAAAAGTAAACAAATGATTTTCAAAACATGTAGTTCTTTCTGATTGTGAGGTGGGAGAAGTTATGAAGCCTGAATTTGAACTAGTTTTGTGTACTCATAAAACATTCTGCACTTCAGTGTAATTGTCCATTTGATTTTAGAGGACACAAAAAAGTCTTCCTCTATCCCATTTTATTAGATGGAAAGATCCATAAGTAGCCCTCAGAAATATCCTATCTCCTTGCTGATGAGTAGTTCTCACTGGAGGTGGCTCCATGCTACAGATGTGCTGCTCATATCTGCACACTGCTTGCCTGCCTGGCACAGTGATTCCTGTGGTCTTGCCATGTGCCCTACTATAGTTATGGCTAAGGAATGAAAGACAAGGGTGAAGAGCCATTGGTGGTTTCAATTTCAATTACACTCTATATTCTCACTGCTGGCACCCACTACCAAGCTCTAAAACTTCTAGATAGTCTCCTTAAAAATTTACAACAGCCCACTCGCTATAAGGTTGGAGATAGTAGATAACTAACTTCTTGCTCAAAGATATTTGTGAATGGCTCAAATTACATTCATAGGCATTTCAAATATTGAAATATGAATCATAGTTAATATATATAAATGAATATGGAGGGTTGGAGCCAGATCTAACAAAAGGCAATAAAAAGCAATTCAGTGGATCTACTGCCTAGTTTATGAAAAGAAAAAAAGAATTGATCCAAGGTAATACTGCGAATTATGCACCTACTATATTCATATAAATCTAAATCAATATTTGTGTTGATTTTCCTTCTTTAAAAATGACCACTAACTAAACACTTTCTTTGGAAATTTATTCTCAGCATGTTGGAGGATTATCCTATTAGGGCGATGTCTTCAGAAACAAGTCTTACATAGTAAGTAAAAAATTATGTTACTTTCAAATCTCCCTCTCCATGTCTCCATTCTTTTAACTCTTTTTTTTTGGTACCAAGGATTGAACTCAGGGGCACTCGACCACTGAGCCACATCCCCAGCCCTATTTTGTATTTTATGTAGAAACAGGGTCTCACTGAGTTGCTTAGCACTTCACCGTTGCTGAGGCTGGCTTTGAACTCACAATCCTCCTGTCTCAGCCTCCCTAAGTGCTGGGATTACAGGCAGGTGCCACCATGCCCGGCTTCTTTTAACTCTTAAGAATATATATCTATGTTTTGCAAAGAGTGAAATCAATTAATTTCAAGCCTCTCCTCTTATTTATAAGGTAATAGCACTATAATCATTATAATCTGTTCATACAGAAATAAACATTTTCTCTTAACTATAATCTGGCTTGTTTTGAAAAGAGGCTAAAATATTTGTTTCCTTGCAAAGTAGATCACATAAAGAAAATTCCCCCTAAAAGTTATTTGGCACAACATTTGGTATATTTGGAGAAAAACATAAATAATAGAAGTCACTCTGGGTACAGGCAGAATTGAAAAGATAATATTAAGAGAGATATTGCCAAAGCTATAATTGAGTGGACACAAATGGACATTTTATAGTAAAATGTTTCCCAATATCTTGTCGTAGAAACTTTTCATCTTTTAGAAACTAGTACTAATAATTTACTAACAGTAATAGTAATTTGGTCACTATTTAATATTCAGAATCAAAGAAATTTGCATTTCAGTTTAAATTTGAAGAATAGGCCAGAATCAAAGGATATAATTTTAAATTACTTAAATGAGTAACGGCATGAATACAATTTTACTTCTTTCTGCTATTGTCTTTTATTTCAAGCATAATCACCACTTCATTTTTTAATGCACATATAAGTTATGTAAATAATATGCAAAGGTAAAGACCCTGATCAAAAGTTGTATGTGAATAACTCTAACGAAGGGCAGATGATGAAGCCCAGAATTAATAATAGCCCAGTCCACTAATGATGGCTTGGCTATTATCAAGAGAAGTTTTTGGTTTTATTTCTAAAGCTTTTCCTGATATGCTTCACATGGAAACCACAGTCTCTTACATCCCTGAGAACCAACTTTTTTGGCTGACATGATAAGGTGTGACTAAACTCCAACTCGAGGTTACTTCAGCAAGAGTCACCACTTTAGCTATAGCAAGATGACAGAACTGAAATCTGTCAGCAGGAAATCTGTTTTGTTGTTCTTCCAGTGACAACTTCCAGAGTTGAGCGTATTCATCAGCAAAACTCAGTTTCCCTTGATCTAATATTCTTCATTGTAATTGGTGACTTTGAAGAAAATCTGTGACTTTATGTGAGAATGTCACATATGATAGAAAGACCACTGACTTGTGCCTCAAGTATACTGTTGCTTTAACAATAATTAACTAACACAGACTATTAAACCCGATGATGTAAAGGATGGGTACTGTCATGCATATAAGAGCAAAAGAGTTAGGACTTGAGCTAGTAATCCTTCTGCTAATGGTTTGGGAAAACATCAGCTTCCCTGTTGTATGAGTACTACAATTGGCTATATGCAGTCACAGATGATGTTGAGAATGCCATGGCGAGATCACTGAAAAGTAGGTGACTACTTTTCAACTTGTTTGGAATATGGATTAATAAAAATTAGTACAATCATATTATACTACTCAAATGAAAAATGATGAAGTTGGGATCAAATATCTGAATAGTTTTTTTATGGAGATGGAGGACTATATGCTTCCCTTAAATTTACATGAAAAGCAAATAATTTGATAACATTTAAATAAATGGAACTAACTACTTCAAGTCCTTCTATTAATATTTGCTAGGCTGCTTTCTACAGATGAACACAGATTTCACCGAAAGTAGGCTTATACAGTTTTACTTGGTTTACAAATAGTTTTCTGAAAACCATCCAAAAATTACCACATATTCTGAGATTTTATCATCTATCTACACTAATATTATGTTCACCCAGATCACTAACCTGTTTATGTAAATGCCTTATTTTATGTGCTTGTGATGGTTGATGATTTTTTTTCATATTTCAACCAGTTTACAACATAGATTACATCCCTCATTACTTCTGATTTAATAGAAAACAAACTAAAACCATAGAAGAAACTGTGTATTGGAATGAGATGGACATCATTACCCTAGGTATACATATGATTGTACAAAGGGTGTGACTCTACATTGTGTACAACCAAAGAATTGAAATGTTGTGCTCTATTTGTATACAGTGAATTGAAATGCATTCTGCTGTCATGTAAACTAAGTAGAACAAAAAAATTGTTTTAAAAAGAAATTTTTTTAAAAAACTGTGTAAATAAAGATCTAGAAGAAATCTAATAGCCACTCTGAGTTTCATCAAGAATTATATTAAAATCGCATGACCCGTGGAAATGAACATTATATACAAATCTAAGAAAATGCAATCTTTTTTTCCTAGACACTGAACCTAGAACCTCACATGTGCTAGGCAAAAGCTCTGAACTACACTCTTAGTTCCCCACAAAAGTAAATTTTATTGGGGAGGGGAGGGATTGAACCCAGAGGTACTTCTCTAGCTACTTCTCCAGCCCTTTTTTTGAGACAGTCTTGCTAAATTGCTCAGGGCCTTGCTACATTGCTAAGGCTGGCTTTGAACTTGTGATCCTCCTGCCTTAGCCTCCTGAGCTGGTGGGATTACAGGTGTGTGCCACCATGCTCCACCCAAAATGTCAATCTTTTGAGAGTAGATTTAGATTTCTTTTTCAGATACATTTTTGTAAAAGTAAATGAATACATCCAAGAAGAAAAACTTATTTTAGATTCTGTTTGCTGATACTAATAAACACTATATTCACAGTGAATATGAAGTGTACATGATAAAAGCTCTGATACAACATTGAAAATGTTAAATGATATGCTGGATTTATAATAAAGTCAGAAGTGCCTCCTCCTCAAAAACTTAGCAACTGAGAATAACAAGACAAATTCTATAAAATTGAGCATTTACATGTTTTGGCTTTGGGGTTTTACATGGAAAATAAGGATGTAAAATAAAGAAGTCTAATTCATTTTCTATTTGCATTAAGACTGCATTTTTAATATGTGATGCTAGCATTTTGATGGTCACCAAATAGGCTATCAGTTTGTGCAATTTCTGAATTTAATTAGAGCAATCAATGTATTAAATATAATAAATCAATAGTGTTTATAGTCTTTTATGTGCCTAATATTTTGGAGGAAATGGATGGATAAGGCATTTCTCTCATATTTAAGGATTATCTGCCCTAACTGGGTGGAGGGGAGGAACTAATGTTACCTGATTCAGCAAATGTTTATTGCATACCTAGTATGTGTCAGGCACCCTACTGGACAACATGATTCAAGGATGAAAAAGCATGGCTGTTTTCAAAAAGCTAACAGACTAGTGAATTAGGAATATCTTTTTCTTCCTGTTCCCTTAGTCTCAAAGCTAAACAGTAAATAATTTTCTTAATTCTCTTACCCCAGTGTTTCTTTAATGATTCTTCAGAATCTTCCAGGTCACTTGAGGTCACTACTATGGCCTCAAAATAAGACTACTGAGGGGCTGAGATTGTGGCTCAGTGGTAGAGCGCTCGCCTCGCATGCATGAGGCACTGGGTTCGATCCTCAGCACCACATAAAATAAAAAAAAAATAAAGATATTGTGCCCATCTGCAACTAAAAAAATATATTTAAAAAAATTTTTTAAAAAGACTACTGAACACTATGAACACTTAAATGCTTCAAGGACAAAGCAGAAGGCCCTCCCTCTGCCTGGAGTCTTCCACTCTCATTTTATTTGGCCAGCTTCTACTCACTGGAAGATGAATGATACATGACTCAAAAGACGGCTATTCTTACAGCCTCCACCACCTGCCCTCTTCCCCCTCATAAGGACCCCTTCCTTCATGGCATCTTAAAAAATAATTTTATAATTGTAATTATAGTTATTTATATAATTATTTTTCTTACTCCTCTACTTAAGTTTAAACACTATAAAAACATTTTTTTCCTTGTTCATTGATGTATCCACAGTGCCTAGCAAATACTTGTCAAGGGCGTGCAAAGGGCAGTATGAGTGCTGAAGTAGCCATGGAGAGAGCTGGCAGGCTCTTTGGAACTGCCAAAGCACCCAATGCATCTTTGCACCATCCATACTGTTTAAATATTCTACTACTTCATGAATCTTATTCATCTTTGTGCTGGCACAATGACATGCTCAGTAAATGATTTTGAATGAATGAGTATTAAAAGGGACCTATGCATGGATAACTTTAAAAAAAAGCTTGTCATGCTTAGTTTGAACATTGATAGCTTATGTGTGTGGGCTCATAGTGATTTTTACACTGATTACTTGTTAAATGATTTCAATTTCATGTTATTACATACATACACACACACATACAACACCTCCCCTACAAAGATGATTGTGCCTTTCAGGTACTCTCAGCCCCTGGATATATTTCAGAATCACTGGTTTACAGGAGAACTACTTTTGAAGCATCCCAGACCTATGACCATATTTTGCAGAATACCTTTGAAACTATTTTGGAAGATTCAATTTGCTGCTTCCAAGAGACTTGCTTCTTGGCAAAGAGGGCTCTTCCTCCATAGATGCTGTAGGGTTGCTGTACCCTTACATTCAAATCTGAAAACTCTTGGGGCAAATGTTCCAAATGTTTGCTATAATGGTTTCAGAAAACATACAGCTTAGTTCTAAGAACCGTTAGAGATTGCATTCTTAACAATATTATCTAATCAACAGTCTAAAAAGAAAAAAAAAGCAAGCACATTTGTATAAGGAAATTTTACTATGACCTATACTCATGTAAATTTTTATATCTAAGATTCCTTAACAATTTTGCTTGCAAATATAAACTACTAGTTACATAATCAAGACCACTATGGCCAGGCACGGTGGCGAACACGTGTAATCCCAGCAACTCGGGAGGCTGAGACAGGAGAATCACGAGTTCAAAGCCAGCCTGAGTAACAGTGAGGCACCACGCAACTCAGTAAGACCGTCTCTAAATGAAATACAAAACAGGGCTTGGACTGTGGCTCGGTGGTCGTCGAGTACCCCTGAGCTCAATCCCCAGTATCCCCCCGCTAAAAAAGAGACTACTATGACTACATATGCACACACATATTCATACACAAGCAATTCTTGTTAGTATTTTTCAGTATTAAGTGCTGTAATTATAAAATCAACATGACCACATTGACTTAAACTAAAAGGATGTATGTTCTCAAATGTACAGACTCAGCACTTATCAGTGAATTTCAACTACATATTTTAAGTATCCATAACCTATTTTTGTGCCAAATAATAAATTAATCCTGTTATCATCTTTTTGATGTTTGTTTTCCATTTGAATACTTAAAATTTCTTCACGATAGATTAGGGAAAGACTGAAGCAGAAAAGCAAAGGATTACAGTCTAATCCCAATTTTGGTACCTACAGATTGCAGAAAAACTCCATAATCTCCTTATGCTTCAGACTCTGCCCTACCCCGAAAAACAGGAAAGTGTGTTATACTTCTCATGAGATAATTGTGAAACACAGTGAGTAAAGATAAAACTATTAGAAACTAAAATTTATAAAAGCACATATAAACAAGACATATATAAACCTGACTAGGCCCTTATTAAATGAATAGACTTCCATGTAAACTATATCACCTAGTCTTTAGAAGTACTAAGAGTAGGGTATGGTGGTTCACACCTGTAATCCCAGTACTTTGATAGGCTGAGACCTGAGGATGTAAGCATTCAATAAATGACAAGATAAGAGCATTCAATAAATGACATACTGCTGTTCAAAGTCAGCCTCAGCAATGGTGAGGAGCTAAGCAACTCAGTGAGACCCTGTCTCTATATAAAACACAAAATAGGGCTGGTCGAGTGCCCCTGCGTTCAATCCCCGGTACCAAAAAAAAAAAACCCCAAAACAGAAGTATTAAGGACAGTGCACATGGCCTAGCACTCAGGATTTTAAACTGATATTAGCATATAAATTGACGATTACAAGATGATCTGTTCAGGAAGAAAAGTAAAGAACAACAAAGATGATCTTTCCTTTGGTATCACTGAACCTTAGTGAATTAAATCGGAAGGGTATTCTTTTCTGTAATCTGGGGTATATTGCTTCCTTTCTATAAATTAGTCTAGACATGGTACTAAACTGTAAGGTTATGACTACAGGTGAGACATCAAACATTAGTTGAAGTGTTAAATGACTATACTATTTTTCCAGCAACAGCAGTATGTCATTTATTGAATGCTTACATCTTGTTTCCCAAAGAACAGCATATTTGATTTCATTTTTGACTAGTTACTACCATGTTTCAAAGGGAGTAGTAGAAAAGAGCAATTGTTTTTCAATTTGCTGGTTATGATTTTACTTTTTTGTGCTGGGGACTAAAACCACCCAGGGCCTCATACACATGTGCTCCAACACTGAACTACACTCCCAGCTCTGTTGGTTACGATTTAATACTGCTAAAATTCATTCTTGACTGTAAAACATTCAATTCTACCTGTAAGTTCAGTTATTAAGCTGGTCTATTTGACTCTGTAAGTCTAGTTATCAGATAACATTATAGTTTGAAAATTTATCTCATTATAATAATACATTCCAAGATATTATTCCAAGATAGTATATTATTATACTATCTCTTGTGCTGGTGATCTAATTTTAAATGAATCTATTGTTAAAAAGGTAATAACTGATAGATCACACATTTTGAATCCATAATCTCATCTGGAAAGAATTTAAATAATTTTAATTATGTGTGCACATAATGCAAAAGCATAGGATACTACTTTTTCCTAATGTTCTATTTGAAGACAGAGATGGCTAATTTGCCTTATGTAATGGGTTCTTTTATGTAGCACAGTAACATTACCAGTGTTTAAATAATTATAAAGTCAGTACTAAATCTCATGCCCATCCACAAAAGAACCTAAGAGGATATCTTATTTATTTCCCAGACTAAAGACAGGATAACATTAAGGTGCTTAAAATCACATTGAAACCTTCCTCTTTTTATAACAGATGAAAAACTGTTGCTCAGAGACATGAAGCCATTTGCCAAGTAACTACTAATACTGGCATAAACAGAATAACCCAAGTACAATGTTTTCATTTTTGAGATGGAGACATGCTAAGAATGTTTTGTATTTTAGAGGCTAACAAAACACTTTATAGGTTAAGTATTCCATATCTGAAATGCCTAGGACCAGATTTATTTCAGATTTTGGAATATTTGCATATATATTAGACATCTTAGGGATGTGATCTAAGTCTAAACATGAAATTCGTTTGTTTCATATATACTTTATATATACAGTCTGAGGTAATTGGGGGGAGTTGTGCTGGAGATTGACTCAGGGGCACTCCAGCACTGAGCCACATCCTCAGCCCTATTTTATATTTTATTTAGAGACAGGGTCTCACTGAGTTGATTAACACCTCACTTTTGCTGAGGCTGGCTTTGAACTTACAATCCTCCTGCCTTAGCCGCCTGAGTTGCTGGGATTACAGGTTTGTGCCACTACACCCAACCAGTCTGAAAATAATTTTACACAGCATTTTTAGTTGGTTTGCATTCTGACTGAAGTTGAGTATGAAATTTTCATTGGTGGCAACATATTGGAACTCGATAAGTTTTGCACAGATTTCAAATTTTTGGATCAAAGATGCTGAAACTGAATTCACATTCTTCCTAGGAAATTATTCCCTCTTGAACTAAATTAAGATAAAGTCTATAAATTGTTCCCATAATCAAATAGGAATTGATACAAGAAAGCCTTCCTAAGTTTTAAATACTAGAAAAGTAGTACTGTTAAATTCATGATGAATACAGTTACATTTCTTCATAATTACTGAAGCACATGTTCACTAACTTTAACATTTGCTTTCTAAAATAGACTGGCTATAAAAGCATACATAATATTAGATGCTATTGTATTATGGGGGCTAAGGACCCTTTACATATTTTCATCAAAAAATGACTTCTTAGTATTACATTCCATTTTTGGTATTTAAAAACAAGTTTCAGAATTATTTCTAAGAAGCTTTAATTCTATTTTGGGGGATAGGGGGTACCAGGGATTGAACTCAGGGGCATTTGACCACTGAACCACATTCCCAGCTCTATTTTATATTTTATTTAGAGACAGAGTCTCACTGAGTGGGTCGCTTTTGCTGAGGCTGGCTTTGAACTCGTGATCCTCTTATCTCAGCCTCCCGAGCTGCTGGGATTACTGGTGTGAGCCACAGTGCCTGGCTCTATTACTTCTTATACATAAAATTTTATTAATAATTTCATGATTATCTTAAAACTCACTGGTTTTAGTATTATAATAATAGGATTTTGAAAATATTGTAATATGCAAACATAAGTGCATTAAAATAGATAAATACATGACCAATGTATATCATTCATACGAATAAGACATAATGACATACACGTATGTTATATAAGATATAGTATATGAGTATATATATGAAGGTAAAGCATGAAACTAAAAAGCAGCCACATTTCTTTTGTTAAACAGAATTAGTGAAAGAAAGGTACCCTGTATGTTCCCATTCCTACACAACTTTAACAATATAAGTGATTTGTAAGATATATGACAGTAGGAATAGTGGGGTCTCTGGTGAAGTATACAAGGCGCATTTACAAGTGGTACAGGCTGGGTATATAGCTCAGTGGTAAAGTGCTTCCCTAGCATATGCAAGGCCCTGGGATCAATCCTAGCCCTACCAAAACAAAAAAGTTGAAGATTTCACAACTTTTTAGAATGTGAGGCATATAAAAATATAACATTTTGTTTTCAAATGTCTTCTCCATTTCAACATTTACCCTAGAATAATGTCCATTTTATTTTTTATAGCATATTGAATGTTATGAAACAAATACTTAAATAAGGTAAGTTAGAAAAGAAATTATAAATTATTTATTTACAAATATCACCTTATAAGCTTGAATTCCTAAATTCACTTTGAAATGATTCATCTTTTGATACAGAGTAGGTACAAAGTAGAAAATATAAATCTAATAAGTATTTTAAAGGTTGGCTCTGAGAGCACTTATTTGATAATTCATGTACTCTATATAAGCTTTGACTTGGAAAAATTGGTGGGTTGATTTAAATTGAAATAAAGAATACATAATTACTTTCCCAAATATTTTATGAAAATAAAATTTGTACAAATAAGACCAAATTTTAGACTTAAGTATTTTCTTTTTCGCGAGGGAACTGAACTCAGGGTTACTCAACCTTAAGCCACATCCTCAGCCCTTTTTATATTTTACTTAGGGACAACAGGGTCTCACTGAGTTGCTTAGTACCTCATTTTTTCTGAGGCTGGCTTTGAACTTGTGATCCTCCTGCCTCAGCCTCCCTAGATGCTGGGATTACAGGTATAAACCACCACGCCCAGTGACTTAAGAGTTTTCTATGCATGAATTTTAATTCATATTAAATATTTGATAGATGAAGATTTTCTTTTAGATTTTTCTGTTGTGATGTTTATCAAATCTCTATTTTTACAGTAATCCTATTTTTAATAAAAATACTACTGAGATTTCATCTCTATTTAATAAGACACATTTCTACTCAGTTTTTATCAGGCTTTTTTTTTTTCAGTGCTGGAGATGGAACCCAGGGCCTCATGTATTCCAAGCAAATGTTCTACCACTGAGCCACATCTTAGACCCACTTGAAATTTGCTACACAATTTTCATTTTTCTAAAACATGTATTGTCTTGTGTTTTTCATTTCCTATCATTAGATTTTGATGAGTTGGGTTGCCTTTTATCTAAGACGTATGAATAATTAAATCTCAACTAAATAAAAGGGGAAACCAGACAATTTTAGTTTAGTTTTTCTTTAATTATAATTGTATAAAAGCTCTTATTTGAAAAGAATCAATTGAACATTTCATGCAGTCAAATTATTCTTCATACAAGGATGCTCACTGATAATTCAAATACAACTTCATTATCTTCCATTTAAAAGTGTTACCCTAATATCCATTCATAACTACAGGACAGCACTTGCAAATTTTAAAATAAACAAAACTGTATGATTATAGAAACTATCAACAAATAGACAGTCAAGAATTATTACTTCTAAACTTTTTTGAAGAAACATTTAAATTTTGCCTCACAACATCCCTGTGAGGTAGGGAGTTAACTGTTTGTATATGACAACAGATCAAATTGACCAAGATATGAGTATCAGATTTCATGTAGAAAAGTGGCTATATTTATGTCTTAAAAGAAATGGCATCTATGAAACAGTTCTAATTAGAAGTCCAGGAGAATTAGGTTGCTTATTTTTCACTGTCTTCATCAGGAGTAACAGTTATTTTGATTTTTAACAAATTTTTCTCCATTAAGAGCTTTTAAGACTTCTGAAAATTAGTGGAACAAGTACTATGGCATTTTGCCAAAGGGATGAAACATAAGATGTCATGCCTAGTCTATTTTTTTCTTCCTCTACATGGAGATGGCTCAAATATTATCTAGACATAGCGAGGAATTCAAGCAGCTAAGTGTCTTCTTTAAAAATGCTACTTCTTTTGACTCTTCAAAGTTAAAACTGTGATGCCTGGGTCTTATTAAACTGTCACGTTTCTTCCATTTTAGTTTCTCTCAGTCAGGGGCTATTTTCATCTTTTCATTTAGAATAAACTTCAGATGCTCTTCTTCCAAGGAAATGGTGACTCCGCTCAGTCTCAAAACCAAAAGCAGTCACAGAAGGCGTCCCCCAAAGAAAATTGGATGTCTCCAAAGTGTGTGTGTGTGGGGGGGAATCCAACCTGAAAAACTGAGTTTTTTCTTTCCTAACTTTCAATTTTAAAAACTATTCAGTAGGTATCAGGATGTAAGGGAATAAAAAGAGTCCAGTTTCAAAAAAAAAAAAAAAAAAAATTCAAGCAGAAATTTTATAAAAAGTGGTAATGGGAGAAAGGGAAAAGAGTCTATTTAGGTATGTAATATTTTTTCTTAGTCCAAAATAGCTCACTCTTTCTCCAAAAAAACAAAACAATGAAACCCAATTGTGATACGTCCAGCACTAATTTAGGGCATGACATCTAGTAGATCCCGATAGGTTGTAAGACTTCTAAGATAAAGTACCATTAAAGATCATCTCCTTTCCTTGCCAGAGAACCCAGAACTTTCTGACCACACGTGATAATGACAGAACAGTTTATCTATATCTTTTAAAAGAATCTGAGGACTGGGATTGTAGCTTAGTGGTAGAGCACTTGCCTCACATGTATGAGGCACTGGGTTTGATCCTCAGCACCACATAAAAATAAATAAAGATATTGTGTGTTCATCTACAACTCAAAAAAAATTAAAAAAAAAGAATCTGAAAAGGTAAGACTACCACACAGTAGCAGTGTTTTTAGAATCAGGTAACACTCCATGATAAGATTCTTCATATAATTCAATAATTTGTTAATATCCACTTTCTATATCTCTATAGATATTCTGCAGAGCCCAAGAGGCCTTAGGTATTCTCTTTAATAGTAACTTTGTAAGTAAAGTACACCCTAAGATGATTCAATTATAATAAAACCATTAAGTCACAGGGTCAAATATACTTTCTAAAGACATATTTGCTAAGAAGCAGTTCCATTAACCTCATGTTATACACTCCAATGCATCTATAAAAGAAATCATTCTCCCAAACTATGTCTAAAGAAGTTGGGCATGGGCTGGGGCTGTAGGTCAGTGGTAGAGTGTGTGCCTAGCATGCGTGAGGCACTGGGTTCAAATTCTCAGCACCACATATAAATAAATAAAGGTATTGTGTCCATCTACAACTTAAAAAAAAAAAAGAAGAAGAAGTTGGGCATGATGGCATATGTCTGTAGTTTCAACTACTCAGGAGGTTAAGGCAGAAGGATCACTTGAGCCCATGAGTTCAAGATAAGCCTGGGCAACATAGTGAGATTCCCTCTAAAGAAAGAGAAAAAATAGAACTGAAGGTATAGTTCAGTGGCAAAGAACCTGGCTAACATTCGTGAGGCCCTGGGTTCAATTCCCAGGGTCACAACTAAAAACAGAGAAACTCTAAAACTATGTCTAAGGTTTCATTTTAAGTGCCATGGAGAACGTTTATTGTTGGAAAATTAAAAGAAATCCTTTTTCGTAACTCCAGAAAATGGACTTAAATTTCTGGATTAATTTACTACTATGTATGCAGAGGCAGCCTTTGATTACAACAGTCCTCTAGTATTTAAAGGTTAATACACAAGTAGCTGAACACTCTTGGACTACAATGCATCCAGAAATATGACTCCTCTGTGATAAAAGAAAACACTGCTGACATATTGATCACATAACTGATCATTTAAAAATAATCATCAGCTCATATTCTATAGTGCAATAAGAAAAAAAGTGAGTGTTTTTAGACCAATAGTTATACTAGAAATCCAGTAGTTGAAGTTTTAGAATATGTTTTTATCCATGTTTAATAAGAATATGCTTTATATTCATTGAAATCATGATATATTTTAGCCAGTATATTTTTATTTAAAAAAAATTTTTTTTGGTACCGGGGATTAAAGTCAGGGGTACTCGACCACTGAGCCACATCCCCGGCCCTATTTTGTGTTTATGTAGAGACAGGGCCTCACTGAGTTGCTTAGTGCCTCGCCATTGCTGAGGCTGGCTTTGAACTCGCGATTCTCCAGTCTCAGCCTCCCAAAGTGCTGGGATTACAGGCATGTGCCACTGCGCCCATCTAGCCAGTATATTTTTAAAAGAAATATTTATATTCTTTTTTAAAAGAAGGCACATTTTCATCATGGATTTTCTAGCAATAAAAAATAATGATACAAACTTACCATACCTCTTGAAAAAACAAAGTAATCCAACTACTATGTGTAACTATTAAGTTCTTTTTTTAAAAAACATATTTTAGTTATACATGGACACTGTGTCTTTATTTTGTTTTGTTTATTTTTATGTGGTGCTGAGGATCCAATTTAGTGCCTCACACGTGTGAGGCAAATGCTCTGCCACTGAGCCACAACCTCAGCCCTATAACTATTAAGTTCTAATAAAAAACAATAGAATAAAAAAATCAGAAATATACTCTTTCCTACCCTCTGTGAGAGCTACATTAAGTATTTCAGAGAGACAAAAAGCTAGAAAGCTTTGAGCTGAGGTTGTGGCTCAGTGGTAGAGCGCCTACCTAGCATGCGTGAGGCACTGGGTTCGATCCTCAGCACCACATACAAATGAATAAAATAAAGATCCATTAACAACTAAAAAATATTTAAAAAAAAAAAAACCTAGAAAGCTTAAAATTTTTACACAGGAAAACAGACCCAGTGATAAGCTCATTAAAAAACTGGCACTTCTATAAGAATTCTTCCTCGATTCTTTTTTTTTTCTTTTAAAATAACCAATCGATTACCTTTGCAGAAGTAAGCATTAGGCAAGCATATTGCTATCTTTATCAATGCACAAAATCCAAAAGCAACCACACTATAGGGGTATGAAAGAGGAAATATTAATCCACAGGTATAAATATTAATGGTAAAATGCTAAAAAACTAGGCATACAGGGGAACTTGCTCACCCTGATAGAAAGTATCTACAAAAAATGCACAGTTAACATCACACTTAACTGTGAAAGTCTGTTTTCCTCATAAGATAAAAAACAAAATAGGATGTCTACTCTTGTCCACTTCTATTCAACATTGTACTGGAGGTTCTAACCACAGCAATTAGAAAATGCAATAAAGCCCAGATTGGAAAGGAAAAAAGTAAAAATATATCTACTCAAATGCCTTAATTTTGTATATAGAAGATCCTAATAAACCAATTTCAAAACTATTAAAACTATTAAATGAGTTCAGCAAGTTTGCAGGATGCCAAAGTACTACATAAAAATCAACTGTACTTCTAAGTACTAACGTGTATTATTAAAACTGGAATTACACTCTTTTTTTGGTACCAGGGATTCAACTCAGGGCACTTGACCACTGAACCACATCCTCAACCCTATTTTGTATTTTTATTTAGAGATGGGTCTCAATGCGTTGCTTAGCACTTCACTTTTGCTGAGGCTGGCTTTGAACTCACAACCCTCCTGCCTCAGCCTCCTGAGACGCTGGGATCACTGGCACCACACCCAGTGGAATCATACTTTTAATACCATCAAAAAACCAAAATGTAAATACATTTAACAAAAGAATTATAAATGTGTACTCTGAAACTAAATAACATGGTTGAAAGTAATTGAAGAAGCTCTAAATAAATCCCATGTTCATGGATTGTAAGAGTCTATATTATGATGACCATATGTTCCTAACTAATCTGTACTCTTGTGACTTGTATTCAACATTATATTGGAGGTTCGTTCCAGTCAGGGCAACTAGTCAAGAAAATGAAGTAAAGATTGGAAATGAAAAGAAGTAAAACTATACCAATTTTCATATGACTTAATTTTATATACAGAAAATCCCAAGGAATTCACTTTAAAAACTATTAAAACTAATAAATGAGTTCAACAAGCTTAGAATATTTTTTAGTTGTTGATAGACCTTTATTTTATTCATTCATTTATATACAGCGCTGAGAATTAAACCCAGTGCCTCACACATGCTAGGCAAGTGCTCTACCACTAAGCCACAACCCCAGCCCATCAAGCTCAGTAGTTTTAAAAAACAATCCTTATCAGAATCTCAAAAAGTTGGTGGAAATCCATATGGAATTTCTATAGACTAAAATCTGCATGGAAATTTTAAGAAGTTGGAGGGTCAAAATAATCTTAAAACGGAAAAACAAAGTAGGATGATTCATATTTCCCAATTTCAATACTTATTACAATGCTATAATTAAAACAGTGTAGTACTGGCATAAGCATAGATCAAGTCAATGGATAGAACTGAGAATCCAGAAACAAACTTTTACATTTAGTCAACTGACTTTGTTTTGTTTGCTTGCTTCCTCATGAATGCTAGGCAAGCACTTTACCACTGATGTGTATCTCCAGTCCTTTTTATTTCTGAGTAAGCATCCAACCCAGGCTTGCCTTGAACTTGGGATCCTCTTGCCTTGGCCTACCTCCAGAGTAGCTGGATTATAGGTGTGAGATTATAGGTGTGAGTCACAGAGTCCAACCAATGTTCAATTGATTTTTGATAAGAGTGCCAAACACTTCAATGGATAAAGAACATTTTTTTTCCCTAGTAAATATGCTGGGACAACAGATAATCACATGCAAAAGAATAAAGTTGGGCTTCTATCTCACATGACATACAAAACATACTATAATGGATCAAAGACCTAGGTGTAAGAGCTAAAATTTAGAAGAATACGTGCGAAAATCTTCTGACTTTGGATTAGGCAAGGATTTCTTAGATGTGACACAGAATGGAAAAGCAACAAAAGAAAAAATAGATAAATTGGAATTAAATTTTAAAATGTTGGTATTGCAAATCATACCATCAGAAAAGTGAAAAGTCACCTAGTACAGAGAATTAGGGAGAATATTTACAAATCAATTACCTGGTAAGGGGAAAATACATAGAAAATATAAAAGAGTACAACTCAGCAACATAGAAAAAAAAAATCAACCCAATTACAAATGGGCCAAGGATCTGAACAGCCATTTCTCCAAAGAAGATATACAAGTGACTAATAAGCACATAAAAAGATGCTCAACATCAATTATCTATCAGGAAAATGAAAAACAAAACCACAATGAGATATCACTCACTAGGATAATAAGACAGCGCTGGAATTATAGCTCAGTTGTAGAGTGCTTGCTATGTGCAAGGCTTTCAGGATTGAACCCTTAGCACCACAAAAAATAAAAGTAAGAAGTGTTAGTGCTGTGTGGAGAAACTGGAATCCTATACACTGCTGGTAGAAATGTACAGCTACTTTGAAAAACACTCTGGTAGTTCCTCCAAAAGGTAAAGAAAGAATTACCCTATGACCCAGGGAGTTCACTCCTTAGTAGCTATACCCAAGAGAAGTGAAAACACATGTCCAAATAAAAACTCAAATACAAATGTTCCTAGCAACATTATTCGTAATAATGTAACTTTCAAAAAGTAGAAACAACAAAATGTCTACCATCTAATAAATGAATTTTAAAAACCATGGTATAACCATATAATAAGAATATTATTCATCAATAAAAGGACACGAAGTATTGGTAATATTCTACATTATGGATGAATTTTTAAAATACAAGGTGGGGGTGCTGGGGATCAAACCCAAAACTTCATGTGTGATAGACAAGCACTCTACCACTGAGCTACACCCCTAGCCCAGCTATATGATTCCAATTATATGAATAGTTCAGAACAGACAAAGCTATTATAGAGACAAAAAGTTATTAGTGGTTGTTTATGGCTGGGGGAAAGGAAAGTTTATGGGGGGAAAAGGAATAAATGCTAATGGGTACAGGGTTTTGGGAGAGGTAATGAAAATGCTCTAAAATTGTGATGAAGATTGTGCAACTCTGTGAATATATTAAAACTGCTGAATTGTACATTTTAAATATGTGAATTGTTTAGTACATGAATCAGATCTCCATAAAGCTATTTAAAATAGTAAAGAAAATATTGATAAGTGGATCCTGATAGAATTAGGATATTCAGCTAATTATTCTTCAAACTGATATGTCACATATTTGTGGCATGCCTAGCCTCTGTCTAGGTTCACACCTTGATCTTGGCCCTTACTACTCTGCTACAAGGAAAGATGAAAAGCCAAATCTAAGGGAAAAGCATTCTCCCTTATGTCCTAGATCAGAACTATCCTTATTATATCTCCCTTCCAGTGGAATCCGGCACTGTAGTCTACTAAGAAGGAATTCCTACAAACCCTTCACAGGGGATAGATCATAACTAATCCAGAATCCATGCAACTTTAGTTTTTCATCTGTAATTATATCAGTGATAAAGTCACTTCTTGTGAAATCATCTCAGCTTTATTATATATGAAGTTCTATCAAAACAAAAGTTATCCACAGAAAGTATTTTTTACTTCAGTTTATAACTACAATCTGTTTTGCTTTGTATCCACAAAAGAGGGAGACAGATACCATAGCGTGGAGAGTATAGCACCTAGGAGTTCTTCACAGTCATTTATTTTCTCGTTTCTATCATCTTCAAATAAATACAAACTGTATTTAATTCAAGATAATGAACATTATTGTATGTCTGATCTTATTTATTTTGATTTTTGTTTTTGTTTGGTTTTGGTACCAGGGATTGAACCCAGAAGCGTTCAACTACAAAGCCACATCCCCAGCCCATTTTTTATTTTATTTTGAGACAGGGTCTCAATGAGTTGCTTAACACCTTGCTTTTGCTGAGTCTGACTTTGAAATTATGATCCTCCTGACTTAGTCTCCAAAGCTGCTGGGATTACAGGCGTGCACCACCATGCCTGGCTTTATTTTAGTTAAAATAGTATGTAAAACTTCCAGTGAAGTTTAGTTTTTGATATAAATATCCTTAAGTTGCAGTTTTAAAGTAGTGACTTTCTGAAATTTTAATAATAAATATAAATGGAGTGAACCCACCCAGATATCATAACCTTTGGTAAAATTATGATTACACTGATTTAAAGTCAATATACTAGAAAGTATCATTTATGCATACATCCTTTAACGAGTATCTGCTGGAAACACAAAGTGGCAGAAAAATCTCTAACAGAATGGGAGATACATGCAGTACCTCTAAAAATGCATAAAGTCTAAGAGCACCATGAGAATACATCATCTAAACATTAGAAGAATCTAAATATAATTAGTGCATAAAAGAGCCTATTTTTATTATGATTATCAAACTGTTATCAAAATTTACCAGTACAAAAATAACTCCACAAACTGCTTATATATGTCTGTTGTGAACTCTGAAAAATATAATAGCACTTAATTATCTATATAGTACTGAACATCTAAGGACCATAAAAGTATAATGAATAAAATCAAAACTTAAGTTTCCAGTATTACATTTCACTGTTACATTCCAACAACACTGGACTACTATAAAATTAGCTATATCAAAGAGAATTTTAGGTAGCTTTAAATCTTTTAAAAATATCTATTATTTATTATTTGTAAGAAAAAAACAAGTAAATTCTAGAGTTCCACGCAGTGGACACTATGAAGCAACCAAAAATCCCTGGAACAAGAGAGCAAAACCTTCCTGCATACATATGTATATGCGAGTCTATTAGGATATAGCTGTTTCATGGCTAATCTAAGACTATGGTCTCAAAGGATGGTTTGAAGACTTCAGTGGGTCAGTATATATTTATCAATCTCAAAAAGATATTATCATTTAGTTAAAAGTTAATTTTTAAGGAAAGAAATAGCAACTTAGATGAAATTTAATAACATTTCCTAAAGAAATTAGTAAATGTTTTATCCTCGTGATTTGCCTATTTTACATATTCCTAAACTTTTAAAAACATTTAGAGAAGTACACTCAAAAATGAAATAATTCATTGAAACTTATTTGATCAAAGTATTTTTGCCTAATTTATGACACTAACATAAAACAATACTACTGTAGCACTTGACTAAGGAGTATTAAGCAGCTCATAACATTTAAGATTTAGTTCAGCAGCAGTATAATTTAAAATCAAAGAAAGTAGGGCTGGAAATATATCTCAGTGGTAGAGTGCCTGCCTAGCATGCATGAGGCCCGGGGTTCAATCCCCAGAAGAAAACACATACACACACACACACACACACACACACACACACACACACAAAGAAAGTAGTAAATGATTCGAGGTAACCTATAATGCCACTGAATGAGATACACACAAAAAGTTGTAATAGCCTAGTACATAAATATTTAAAAGTTCAAAACTGATTTTTAAAAACCGTGTAGATGGAATTGTATGTCTGGAAATTAAGAATGATACAATGGTAGAGGAATAGATGGGGCAGAGATGAAATGAGACTGGCCATATTTTCATGACTGTTAAAGCTGTATGATATGTTCATGGGAATTCACTATACTGTCTCATATGGTTACAATTTTTATAATAAAAAGTTATAATAAAAATTAAAAATAAAAAAATCCTGCTTATCTCTCTGAAGGCACATAACATCTTAAAAATAACGTTTACAACAAGTAAAGAACAAAAATAACTACCTTAATCACATTACCCCAAATTTCAAGGCTAAATGAGACTTAGGAATAAAATTTGAATTTTAAGAAGAGCACAAGTACCTACTACTGCAGTCATCAGTCAACTTGACAGACTATATCACTGTTCCATGTTTCCATGTTCTTTTTTTTTTAATATAGGCATCCTACTTATTTTGCTCTTATTCTGCAGCAAAATAATATGAACCAGAAGAAAAATATTGGCAAAACCTTTTTTGATATTTTTTTTAAACAAGTACTGAGGAAGGAAGAAAAATAGTGTAAGCCTTAAAAATATAGGATTTTAATTGTCTTCTTTTACCATGGAGAGAAAAAAAAATATCCAATTTAAACAGGAGTTTCAGATTTGAACAATTTTTTCTCTAATATTCTTTGTCTCTAATTCATAAAACACTTATTTCTTTGCTGAGTATTTGTCTTAAGTATACTATTCACTAACTGACAGCACATATTAGGGTCAAAAGAGCTGAGCTGTCAACTCTCAGGTTTTACTAATGAACCGTGTTATCTAGGACACTCACCTAAATGCTGGGATTTAATCTTCTCATAAATCAAAGCCACGTACTTTCAAACTTGGACATTTTACACTGTAATCCAGCACACACGCATATATATGCATATTACTGAAATAATTTCTATTTTTTTTTTCTTTTTCTTTTTTCTTTTTCTGGTGCTGGAGGCTGAACCCAGGGCCTCATGCATGATAGGCAAGTGCTCTACCACTGAGCTACATCGCCAGGCTTTTTTTTGAAATAGGGTCTTACTAAGTTACTGAGGTTGGTCTCCGATTTTACATATTCCTAAACTTTAAAAAACATTTTAAAAGTTGCCATCCTCCTGTCTCAGCCTCCCCAGTAGCTGGGATTACAGGAATGAGTCATGGATCGCTGACCCAATTTTTACTCTTAATCTTAATTATATTTTCTACTTGGTTTCATTTTCAGAATCCCATAAGTAATACATTAAATTGATTTAAACTACCACAGTTTGGAAAATCTTGGATCACACCATCTTTGAGGTCTTTTCTTTCTATCTCTGACAGGCTAGAAGTCTAACATTAGCTGTAAGATCTATTCAAGTAGAAATCTTGTTTTAGGTCAAGTAACTAGCTGAGTATTTATTAATATAAAATCAAAACAAGTTCAGACAATCGGTCTTCTAAAATTCTATAGTCAAGTATCCTTAGAAAAATTTTAAGATTATAATGTGTTTAACACAAAAGTTTAAATTGACCTGCTAAGCTTTATATTCAGAGGTCTGCCAAATATCTCCCTGGCTAATCTATAAATTCCACTAGCTAAAGAAGCTGTATCTTCAAGTCAAAGTGACTCCTATCAGACTCCCAAGAACAGAGTCAGTTAGATAAAGACTAATTCCACAAAAGTAATGCCCAGTACCAAGGACTAACAAAACAGAAATTTAGAAAATTTTAGGTATATAAGTTAAGAGATGCCTTTTACAAATGTTAAAAGTTTTTATTTCTAATTGCCACAGTATTCAATGCAGATGGCTCAATTTAAGTGTTAAAGAAATCAAGTATAATTATGTTTAGTGCAGTTAAGTCTACTAAATGGATATATTAAATACATTTTTATTAAAGGAAGGAAATGTAAAACATTGTAGTTTTTGTTAAAAAAACTACTATATATTTAACAAATCAATGTGTACATAAAGTCTTCAGATTGGAGGAACTAAAAACTTTCCCACATGTAGTTATCTATAATGAAAATGTTTACACTACAGCAGTTAAATGATAAAATTTATAACTCCAAAATACATGTTTTATATAAAATATTAGCATTTTAAGCAACAAATGACAATAGCATCACAAATAGTTCTCCTCTATTCATTCCTTTAAAAAACTATTGCATTTTTCTTCTTCATCCTGATCATGAGGTCTCTTAACATTAGTCTCTATTATGCTTAATCCCATGTTCCTAATATTTAACAAATTTCAATCAAACTTAAAATTTTTATAAGAGTTTGAAATATCTCACTTCACAATTCTTAATATGCCAAAGAATGAGATTTTCAAAATAATGAAACCTCCAAAAACATGTGCAATAAAAGAAACCTGTTTCCTTAATTTTAACCTAACTGAGTAAAAAGCATTCAAGGAAGGATATAAATTAACTTTAAGATAGATTACTGATAGATATTTGTTTTATATCTGCAATACTACAACGTCACAGATTTCCTTACTTTCTAAAAATACCACACAGTATGACCAATAATCAATGTAACTGGTTTGGAACACATTTAGGACAAACTGTCTTTTTAGAATACCAAATTCTTTTAAAATTCAGAAAAGAAAGTAAAGTCTTATCATCTCCTATTGGTGTCCAAAAATAAATCTACCATGCTAGAATTCTCTCCTCTTTCCTTCTTTGAATCATGTGATATTACCTCTAAGTTAAAGCTTAATTTCAGAATGGAATACCTATTAAAAAAAAAAAATTCAAAAGAAACCAGGCTAACAAAGGGAGCCTTTAAAGGGATATATTTTAAAAATAGAAGGGATTAACACTGAAAAACAACTTCTCTGTAACTAGCTCAATACTCATTTTTCTACACAGGTAAAGAAATATTTACTCTGGCCCATCCAGCAACTATAAATAATACATTCAAAGAAGTCTAACCTGGAATTTTTCACTCAAAGGTTCTAAGTTCTGAAGTATCTTCAGAGTTTCTGAAACCAAATAAACTTTCATATTTACACATTTTACTTAATCATGATTGGTGAATTGAATCTGTACCTATGTGAAAATGGCAATGCATTCTGAGTTGGTTCAGCCCTTGGCTCTGAGTTCTGTGTCACATCAGGTGTTCTTTCATCATCTGTCCCATTGATACTTTCGGGTGTTAAAGGAGACTGAAGATCCCCGCCTGCTGATTCCTTAAGGAAAAGGATGGAGGAAGGAGGGGGGAAAAAGGAGTTATACTTTTGTTCAAGTACATATATCATATTAAAGTTAAAACTGACTGTGATACATCCTTTTTATGAATGAAATTTCAAGTCTTAAAGTTGAAAGAATTTTTGAAGCAAAGCAACTCATTAGAAAACTCACTGAAACACAAAACAATTTAGAAATGTAAACACAATTAGAAATGCAGTTTCAAAGAATTGAAAAGCTTTTGATTTACTGTAAGTAACTGGTCAGAAAAAAAGATGCAAAAAATGACTTCAAGAAAAAAAATGGCACAAAAATGCAAGGAGATGTGATTTTATTTTTGAGGAAGAAGTAGGCAATAGGAGGGATTCAGGAAAAGAAGAGAATAGGAGTGGAGGAGGGCAAAGGGGAGAATGAAATTTCTAACAAATTTATTTTTTTATCTTCCCTATTTTTCACATTATTCCTACAGAGCTATTTAGAACCAGAAATACCTTTATAATGTATCATACATGATATTAATACATTTCAGCTTTTTAAATTGGTACTCATAACAATTATTTTTCTTCAGTTCGTTTTTTACTTTTTATCAAGATTTGTCTGTCAAAGTAAATTTATCACTTCAGAAAATAAATTATGAAGCTCAAACTGACACTCTTATGTCTGCTATCATCCAATTACTCAAATTTGTTATCAGAAACCAGAATATGGATGAGGGATCACTCGATAAACCTGTTAACCAGGAGTAGGGCCTAGCACCAGACTGTTAAAGAGCAACTTGGGGAACCTTGGGCAATTAAACTGCACATCTGAAATACTCATCTATGCTGAGGTAAAAAATGAAAACCTAAGTGTGCAGCAGAGTGGTTAGGTATGGGCATAATTTGCCAACTTGAAAGAAATCAATAAAAATAAGATAGATATTAGCAATATAGGAAAATGCTATAAAGTTAAAACTGACTGTGATACATCCTCTTTATGAATGAAATTTCAAGTCAGAAAAATGACAATATAAAGCAGTATCTGGGTTATAACCAACATACTATAAAAATGTACATAAATGGCTAAAAACATGCAAAAACATTAATGTGATAAAATTTTCTTTTATGAGACTTCTGGTTTAATATTACTATGTAATTCTGTTTCGCATTTAAATAAACTATAAATTACACAAGCTATCAAAGATCAAAAAGGACTTTTTCTTTTTCTGAGACAGGGTCTCACTATATGGCTAGCCTGGTGTTGAACTCCTAGGTTCAGGTGCTCCCTGTCCTGAGCCTCCCGAGTGCTGGAACTTCAGGTAAACACCACCAGGCAATGCAAAAGGACAGTTTCTTAATTTCACATTATCACTTAACCATTTTTCAATTATTAGTGGAATATCTATTTAATCTTCAATGTCATGCTTTATTAATTCTTTCTCCTAAATTCTTTTTGTTTCCATTAACTAATAGACAATAAGAGAATAAAGTCTGCAGTACAATGTGACAACATTAAATTGTTTTACAACAAAGTCAAATTATTTTAAGTGAATAATGGGAATAATACCTACAGAGTGACTATACTTCTAGGTCAGTCATGGGCCATATTAATTAGTCAGTGAAAGCTTAAGCAAGCCAGTAAAAACCATGAGATTATCATCTTCAGTATTAATAGAACAGGCCTACATTTTTTCCCCCAGACAGGTTAAAGCAAACTAAATCAATCAAGGTTGGCTGTCTAATCTGCTAAACAGTTAAGTTGGCCAAGATTTTACTCAACAGAAACAATAGAAACAAATTACCTTGTTAAACTAAAAGGACATCCCTAGGATTAGCAATTAAGGGATTTAAGAATTTTCTAGAAGCAATGGAGAAAAGCATGGAGGACAAAAGGAGATTAGGATCAAGAGAGACAGGGGAGCAGCACTTTTACCTCCTTCTGGGGTAAATACTCCTGTTACTGCAGAGATAAAATAAGCAGAATGGAACTGAAGCAGGGGACCTGGGGAAGCTATGAATGTTGATGCTGCTGAATTAGGAAGACCACTGTCAGAGGCAAATTAAAGTGAGAAGGAAGAAGAAGAAAGGGATGGAGATTAAAACAATTTCAACATTATCAATGCAGCAGACTTTTCTTCAGAGAACTAGAATATTCTTAAAACACATTTTCTTTTCTTTTAATTTTTTTTGTAGTTGTAGATGGACATCATGTCTTTATTTTATGTGGTGCTAAGGATTGAACCCAGTGCCTCACATGTGCCAGGCAAATGCTCTGCCACTGAGCTACATACAGCCCCAGGCCTAGAATATTAATTATTGTTAACTAAAGGAATATTTAGTAATCCTAGATAATTTTATCTAAAATGAAATACAAAAGTCTACTCAAAGCATAGTTTTAAAAAAAAAAAGGTAATATGTGCCTATGACAACAAGAAAAGGCTCCATAAAAACATAAAAGGAAAATAAAATCCCCTTTCTTCCCAACTATACAAAAGTAGTCTATGAACAGCCAAAAGTGTTCTGTGAAAACTTCTAGACATTGTGTATATGCTGAAAATAGCCCTGTAAAAAATTTTTTTAATTTAACTATTGTAAATATCTGGTTCTTTTTCAAGCTAAATTTTGTGTTAATTTCATATATATATGACTTTGGTTATTCTTTTAAAAATACCCTACTCCTTCTACAAACCAACATTTTATATCTTTGAGTCAAAAGTTAAAATAAAAAACTTGGGGGGTATAAGTATTAGAGTATAACTTTTGAGGAAAAATGGATAATTGCTCTTTAGGAAGAAATTCTTAAGCTAATATGGCTGACATTTCTACAGTAAATATTTACATGATATCAATTAACATCTTTGAGATATATATACACTCATATATACATGTGCCCGTGTGCATGTCTATATGTGTACATAAACCAATATTGACAAGATAATTGAAAAATGCAAAAAAAGTAAATGTAAACAAAAACATAAGCCTCTCATGATCTAATGAGCCTCTCTCTCTATTGCCTTTATATCCTATTTTGAGAAAATAAAACCACTCATCCCTCACTTTGCTTGTCATTGTTTCTAGGAAACTCTCCCCATACTTCTCACCAAAAAAAATAATCTACAATCAGAAAAAGAAAAATGATGGCCAAAGTAAACATGATTGTATTTTTGGAAATTAAAATCTGAGTGAATATTAAGAGAAGACTGATTGACATGACCATGTCTTTAAAAAAAAGCCCAAGCACAGATGTAAGATTGAAGAAATGCTTGTTAAGAGCTGGGTGCAGTGGCGCATGCCTGTAACCCCAGCACTTAGGGAGGTTAAGACAGGAGATTCACAAGTTCAAAGCCAACCTTAGCAATGGCAAGGTGCTAAGCAAGTGAGACCCTGTCTCTAAATAAAACACAGAATAGGGCTGGGGATGTGGCTCAGTGGTTGCGCACTCCTAAGTTCAATTGCCAGTGCCAAAAAAAAAAAAAAACTTGTAAGAATTCTCTTATCTATTTATGAAATGGCAATAAAGAAAGAACTAAAAAACTAAGAATATTCTAAATCACATGAAAAACAAATTGATATATCCAGCACTCTGGGACAAGCCTTCAGGGTGTTATGACCACCTACTCTGGGAGAAGGTGCAATGGGGACACTGGGCATAACTGTCCTTTTGCAGTAGACAGACCCAGTAACACTACCACCTTCTATTTAATCCAAATAAAGCCTGAAATTAAAATTCCTGTTAAAGTTTTCTCCTTTTTGGCTTAAGTAATACAAGGTTTGCTGGGCATGGTGGCACACACCTGTAATTCCAGGAGAATCATAAGTTTGAGACCAGCCTGGGCAATTTAGCAAGACCTTGTCTCAAAAAAACAAAAAAGAAGGCTGCAGATATAGCTCAGTGGTAGAGCACTTGCCTAGCATGTATGAGGCCTTGGGATTCAATCCCTAGTACCACTAAAGGAAAAAAAAAAAAAAGTAAAACAGGGTCCTTCATCATTTAACAAACATTCACAGAAGACCCATTCCGCTCCAGTCTTTCACACCTAAATGAAAATAAGATCAGAGGCTCTGACAGGAAAAACTTGAAGAGGAGCTAACAGTTTTGAAATTCCATGCCAGTAGAGATGGAGGCAAGAGACCAGAAGAACAAACAGACACATAAAGGAAGATGGGGCCAAGATCTCAAGACAAGTATTCTCTAATCCTCTGTTGTAAAGTATGCCCTATACTTAGTCACCATCTAGAGTCACAATCTTTTAAATCCCATTTTAATATCCACAGAGGTACTGCAGTATTATACAGCTGGGGATGTATGTATCTCAGGAGTTGAACACTTGGCTAGTATGCAGAAGGACCTGTGTTTGATCCCCAGTATTGAAAAAAAAATTAAAATAAAAAATCTGACTCTCTAGATTAACCCATGTTCTTCCTTTCCTGTATACAGCATACCAACTGAATGATGATGGTCAGGGCTATAGGGTTAATCTCCAGTCTGTTTATGAATTTTGTACCCACCTGTTGCACTAAATGCTCAACAAAGAGCAAACTATATTTGTTCCACACCAGTTCATAGCAACTGTATTTATAAGCCATATATATAATAACATGTGTTATACAATATCATATATAATAAACAACCATGTCAAAAAAAAGGACAAAAAATTAATATGACATTCATATTTATTTGCATCAAAATATTGGTGGATAAAATATTATTGCATTTTAATTTACAAATTTTCAAGAAAGAATCTTTTTTTAAAACTTTTTTACATTAACTAACTTTTTAAAATTAATAGATTAGTAACTGGTTTTGGTTCCAGGAGATAAGAGAGCTTGTGCCATACATCCTCCTGTCCTGCCAGTGTATCCCGTTCTCTTTCTACCTGCTCTTCAAGCTTATTAGTCTCTTTACCTGCTGCTATTATGGTCCCTTTCCAGGCTCATCTCAGCTTTAATTTTCTATATACTAAGTCAAGTGTATAAGAATGGGGAATTGGCTAACTGCTGTAAATGCCAGACTCCTTTTATCTCCAGGATTTAGGGAGGTGGAATGGTTACCTCAGCACTGTTTTTCTTAAAAATGGTTCCCAGACCAAAAGCATCAGCATCCTCTGAAAAAAGGTGTCAAAAAGGCAAATACTTGGGCCCCATCTCAGATCTACTAATTATAAATAAGCAACTCTGTGAGTGGGACTGAGCAACTTGTATTTTTTTTTTAAATACTTTTTTAGTTGTAGATGAACACAATGTCTTTATTTTATTGCTTTGTATGTGGTGCTGAGGATCGAACCCAGGGCCTCACGCATGTGAGGCAAGCGCTCTACCGCTGAGCTACAATCCCAGCCCGCAACTTGTATTTTAACAAATCTTCCAGGGAATTCTGATTCAGGATTTATACGATTAAGGCAAATATCTTTTCTAGATAATGGTTATGTGCCAGCAATATTATTTTATTCCTTTTTATCATTATTCTCACCATTACAACCACATCACCAAGAACAGTTGTCCATACTTATTGAGCATTCATTTAATATTTGCTAAGCATTTTCTGATCCCCATTTAATTCTCACAATAACCCTAAGAAAGACATGTCACTTATATTTACATTTTATAGATAAAAAAAAATAGTAACTTGTCTAAGTTCGTAAAAGTAGTCAGGGTTACAGCCAAGATTCATACTTAGAATGGATGGTCTACAGCCCACATTATTAATCATGACCTGACACTGTCATTATCATATTCATTCTTCACAAGAATTCTGTAAAATAAGTAATGTAACATTCCTTTTACAGATGTATAAACACACTAGGTTAAACAGCTTCAGAGACCAGAGTGACAGAAAAAGGACGTCTTTTTCTGACTCAAAAACTTATACTCTTAACCAGTGTTATACTTTCAAATAAAACAAAAGCTATGACCAATTGTTTATTATCAACCATTATTCCACTTACACATTTATTGATTATCCTATTTTACCTCTTTTTTGCTGAATTCCTAAGTCTATTTTTCAGGCAAAATATTAATGAAAATGATTGGGTAAAAACAGTAAATCAAGCTCTTTTTTAGGTGAGTAGGACAAGAGTTGCTGAGGGCCACACAATTCAAACAAAACAAATATTACAACTTGTCACAAAAAGGATAAAGGAAGTGTTATGGTTTGGATCTTATAGGCCCACAGGTCAAGTGCTTGGTTACCAGCATGGTGGAGGGTGGTAGAACCTTTGGGAGGTGAGGCAGAGTGGGAAAGTTAGGTCATTAGAGGCATGCCCTTGAAGGAGATGTTGGAACTCCCATTACCACCTCTCTTTCTTTGCTTTCTGCCTGCCATGAGGTGAACAGTTTGCTCCACCATGACGCACTGTGCTGACACAGGCCCAAAGCAATGGAGTCAAATGAGCATGCACTAACAGCTCTGAAAACCTGAACCAAAATAAACCTACCCCCCTTTCAAGTTGTTTGTCAGATATTTTGCCACAGTAAAGTAAAACTGATTAACACAGGGAGAAAAAGAGAAATGAAATTTCTTTTCTTACTATTTCTCTGGCTTCCATACATTAACTCAATGATAAAACTTCAAATGTTTTGTAAAAATAAATTAGGTCTGTATATTTTGGCTCTCAAATGCTGATGAACTTAAGATATTTCTTTCTTTATTCTTTATGTTTCACAGAATTTCCCAAATATAAGCATCTTTGATACATTCCTTTGATAAAAGTAAAGACTTTTTAAGGACATTCTTTCCACCAAAGAGGAGTGGATGTCTTAGCAACTTGTAATAGTTCATAACCAATGAAACAAAAAATGTATGTTGTGATTAAAGAAATGGGAACTAAGTACAAGGGCACAGTTTAATCCTTACAATTTTATTGAAATCCTTTTGAGTATTCTCTTATTGCATGCACTGTTTATTGTACCGTCTTGTAAAAGTAGAATCATTCACCTGAGAAATCTGAACTTCTGACATGTACTACTATTTAATTTCAAACGGGATTTTATGCTTAAACATATCACTACACTGTCAGAGCACTGGAGAAGACAGATTCAAGGAAAGTTTCAAAATAATCATCCAAGTTATTCCAGATCACTACAAGTACAGAGGTAGAATAGAGCTTTGGCTTCAATACAGAGTAAATCTTCAGTCACTGAGGAAATATGTATTTTACACACACTTTTTTCTTTTCTTTTTTTAAATATACTTTTTTAGTTGTAGATGGACACAATATCTTTATTTTTATTTATCTTATGTGGTGCTGAGGATTAAACCCAGTGCCTCACGCATGAGAGGCAAGCGCTCTACCACTGAGCCACAATCCCAGCCCCTTTCACGAACACTTAACAGAACTCCACTTTTGTGTGTGTGCGCGTGCATGTGTGTGTGTGTGTGTAAGTAAATCAACTTGATATTAGTGGGGTTTATCAAACAGAGTTGGTGCCAGGAAGGGAGATGAAGAGCAAATAATTTTCTATACTGTTCAAACATTTGGCTATTTGCTATATCACAAGGTAATTTCTATTTACTTCTTCAGAAAGTAGAAAAACATTTGTATCATTTGATTCTACCTTTTCATAAAAGCTGTGCAATACACTTGAGAAGCAATTACTACAAAGGAAACAGCATGAAGCTGAACCCGACTCTTAAGAATAAAATTAAAACAAAATTAACTTTAGAAAAGCCTATTATTAAAAAGCTGAAAATGGGGCTGGGGCTGTAGCTCAGTGGCGGAACACTTGCCTCACATGTGTGAGGCACTGGGTTTGATCCTCAGCACCACATGAAAATAAATTAATAAAGATATTTGTGTCCATCTACAACTAAAAAAATTTTTTTAAAAAAGCTAAAAATAACTGGCATTTTATATGAAACATAAAATCACTGTACAAGTACTGAAATGTAACTATTTAATGAACTTTATCATCTTAAAAATATCTTCTAGCTGGGGAGAAATAACCTTTCTCTCTGAGGGATATTCAATTCTTAAGAGATACTGAGGGCCAACTGGGGAGCCATCCTGATACCAAACTAGTCAGTCCAGAGCCATATTTCATCTATCTGACCCATATGCCTCACAGACAATATTCCTCTACCTTAGTCAACCCAGGGCAAGGTACCAGACAATCAGAGACTACTATGATAGCTTAGACTCCACTGAAATTATCCAAATTAGTCAATCCTAAACTGTTTTCTCTTTCCCTTCACCTTTCCCATGAAAATCTCAATAAAGACTCTCCCTTGGTTTCCCTTTCCTGCTTTCTGCCTCCTGATCACCCTGAAATCTTCCCCCTGTGGCCATGCAAGGTATGCTATGGCCAGTTTCTAGGACCTGTGAATAAACTAATATTTTTATTTTCCTGAGTCTCTTCTATGGCTTCTCTTGTGGCCAAATTTACCTAATCATCACCTAAAAGAACACAGAAGACAAATACAGGCAAATCCATGATCTTTATACTTTTGGTTTTAAAGTTGTTATGCACATTTAAATAATCTGAGTTTTAATTAGTAAAATGAAATTTTAAAAATATTCTTGTAGACACTGACACACAAAGGAAAAAAATCTGTCTATCAGTAGATTTTAACTAAAAAGTGCATTTCTGCATCCACTTTGGAGATTAATTTTGCTATTATTTCCACAAATTTTACTCTGGTATAAAAGGCACCATCTGAAATGAACAAGGCTCATAAACAAAAATAGAAATGAAATACTACCTGTGAAGGTGTACTGGTAAGTTCCATCTTCTCTTGTGATTTCTCCTTTGCCAGTCGAGCAGCTTCTTTAAACTCCTGAAACTTTTCTGCAAACTGAATGTATAAAGACTGTATACATTAGCCAAAAAATAGTAACTCACAGTGCCCAATTTTACTGTATTTGTCTTTCATTTTCTGAATAATTAACATATAATGTAGCTTTCAAAGCAATTATAGTTTATAATGTGAAAATGATGAAAAAGAAGCCCAATAGCAAACATTCGTTGGGCATAAATTACTCTGACAATTTTTCATTCAAAAGCATCACTATATAATGAAGTTAGAACATGGTGTCAGCTAGCTTATCTATCTACCTCCGTGGCTACTCAGAAAAAATGTATTAAGACCAGTAAAAAAACAGCATACAATATTGTTTATAACTGAGAAAACTGAATTTCTTAAGTACCTACTTATAAATCTTACAGTACTGAAAAATGCTCTTAATTATTAAGTCATTAAAAATTGTTTTTAGTTGTAGATGGACATAATGCCTTTATTTACTTTTATGTGGTGCTGAGGATTAAACCCAGTGCCTCACATATGCTAGGCGAGCGCTCTACCACTGAGCCACAACCCCAGCCCCTTAAGTAAATCATTTTATTTTCAATGTTAGAAATAGTAGCGTTTACTATTATCACTAACTGACAACTAAGAATTCATTTCTAAAGATTTCTAAGCAACTAAGGTACACCACCAGAAAAGGATAATACACTCCACATGGGATCAGTAATTTCAAAACAAAAATTACTGCTCATGAAATACTGATTCTTAGAAACCTACAGGAAACTAAAAACATCATGCCCACAAATAGTATCCATTTAAAATGTTTGAGAAGTGAGGCTAGTATATTACTGTTATCAGAGAGGGTAACAAAACAACTAAATTTAAAAACGTAAATTGTCTCTGTAACTTAAAATACCTGTTAGAGTTGGCAATAAAAGTACAAAATTATAGCTTCCTTTTCAAGCCCACATAAAGCAGCCCTGATTTCAGTTCTGTCTTGGGAAGGACAGTTTAGGGGAGGAAAGGCCTGCGATATTCAGATCTGCCTTGAGAAAAGGAGGAGTCAAAATTTAATTTATTAAAGGAAAAAGTGATACTTTTGTGAAATCTATAACCTTTGTGACTCAGGGCTAAACATAAACAAGATGTTCCAACTGTTGGACTTAAGTAGACTTTAAAATCAGGTAG
The DNA here is from genome assembly GCA_004024805.1 of Geosciurus inauris. Lineage (NCBI taxonomy): Eukaryota > Metazoa > Chordata > Mammalia > Rodentia > Sciuridae > Geosciurus > Geosciurus inauris. Next base: position 39,342 of record PVHX01002965.1, on the reverse strand, counting down.
AATAAATTGTATTGGTTATATTTTTTAAAGTTTCCGTATTTTAAGATGAGTCATCAGCACAACTTTCCCTTCTTATATTTAATCTTGTCAACTCCACATACAGGGAGATAGATCAAGGAACTGAATCTGTGCTACTATACTTCTCTAATGGAACAGAATATCCTCTTACCTGAAAAAAAAATTTTTTTTAAATACAAAGCTAAAGTCTCATGTTGGTGGAAATGAAAGAAAAACAAAACCATAATTAAATCCTCCTTATATAATCACTATTTCTCTTCTGGTAATTTAGCATTCCAAAATATTTTACGTTTAAAATCCTCTTGACTTCATAAATACTATGGCTTATTTTTATATCTTTAGTTTTCAGCAAAAAAACAACAACAACAACAACAAAAAAACATGATGGCTTTAGTCTCTATAACAACAAATACAACTTAAGTAAGCACGCTAACGATCCAAGTGCAGTTGGAATTTTGCTCACATCAGTCAACCTTAGGTGACCATAAATTTCTTCCAATCATGCTGGTTTCCTTTGTTTTAAGAGGCCTTATCTACAATTGCCTTCAGAGCCTTCTCCAAATCCTTGTAATGCTTTGACTCACTCATGTTTTTTTAATAAAACAAACTAGAATATTTATATGCTTGCTTCATTTATGTAAGTGATTATAAATTCCTTTGGGTTCCCTACAGTTTGAAAAGCACCAAAATTAATCTTCAAGGTGGCTTGGAAAAGAAATCATGATTTTTGTCACCTCTGGATCAACACATTCACAAGAGGCTGATCTTAACATTCTTGGAGCTACAAATCCAGTGAATAAATCAATCAGACTTGCCTCCAAGAGCTTAAGGGTTGTTTTTCAATATTCAATATACCTTAAATTAATAAGGTTCACACTAGTAATAATCAGTTAAAAGTATAAGCTAATTTTAATGAGAAAAAAATCTTGAAAAAGCCATTCCCAGACAAAAATACCAAATAAGAGGAGAGAGTGATTGATAGAATTTAATAAACTATTCCTTTACTATATTAGCTAGTGCTCAGTAATTTGAAAGATGTAACAAAGAACTTAATTTATCATCAACATTACTTAGGCCTAAAAATCACCTTGTTTATTCGAGAAATCAATCCACAATTCAGTTCTTGTACTATAAAATCAAGAAATTCAACAAGTGGAATATTCTTTTTTGGGGGAGAGGGAAATGGAGTGTGTGTGTTTATTTTCAGCTACAGGTTTTAATAGATAGTTCCAAAAGAAAAGTTCTAAAAAGGTGATGAATAACAATAAATGTGTTAGAATAAACTTGATTTTCCAAGGGGATTGTTGATGCTCCTTGTTATGTTGAGATACTCTGAATCTAAAACTCATGCCTATACCACAGTTCCAGAAATATATATAGGGAATAAGGCATGTGTAAGAGAAACCAAATTAGATAACCCTTATTTGTTTTAATCATCACACAGAGAATGATTTACAATCACAAAGGCAAAAGTTAAAAGTCTTAAAATTAAACTTCAAACTATAATTTATATTGAAAAGATAACAAAAACCATCTAAAAACATTAGTTTTAAGGATGTACATAACTAAAGGAGAAGAAAACAAAGGTTATTTCAACTACTGAACTATCTATAACATTCAGAAAAGATTTTTTAAAAGCTCATTTTTAATAATCTGAATATCTGCAATAAATAGCTTAAGATTTCATGTAAATATTAACAGTGTCTATCTACAAGAGCTCGATCACTCTGCATTTGCACAATTTTCATTCTCAAGCCATCAGAATGTGTCTACACCAAATCACACACAAAATGTTTCAAATGTAGGGTTATCCTTTTAACAGAATTCTTCAACCACAGCAGTTTTAGCATAAATCTTTAGGTCTGGTGGGTGCAAAATTTGAAAAACAGAGTAAAATTCATCTTCTTGATCATCTTAATATCCTGAGATTGTTTCCTTTTCCTGATATATTCTTTCTGTGTAACATCCAGAAGAACTCTAGGTGCTACTGGAATGAACACTGCATGGCTTCTGCCAGGACAACTGTTTTATTTCCAGTAGTTAGTCTGATGATGTTTCATGTTTTATGTTTCATGGCCACAGTAATTCACTTGGTTAGTTACCCAAGTCCTCATGTGACTACTGGGTCCCACTCTGTACTACACCAGAAAGTTCGGAGTACTCCACACTCAGATAAAGCACAATTTTCCCTAAACAAAAAAAATTTATATGTGCCTGCAAAAGCTGAAATCTATATCACTATCAATTTCAGTTTTCACAATTAAGAAAAAGCTGGTGTCTATCTTGTGGACAATCTTCATCTGAGGATGCTAATCTCTAAGTGAAATGCCTCTGAAGTATTAATCCTCATCTTTTATTTCCTATTATACAGATAATTAACCACACAAATCCTTCTCAACAAATGATAGCTACTTTTAATGGGAACAATAAACTTTCCAAGTGACAGAAGAATCCAATGATCTCTTTTTTTTATTAGTTCTTTTTAGATATACATGGCAATAGAGTGCATTTTGATATATTATACATAAATGGAGTATAACTTATTCTAATTAGGATCCCATTCTTGTGGCCAATGATCTCTTCTTGCTCTAAAGTTACTATAGTTGTTCTAAGAATACTAAACAAATTTCTCCTATATTTTATATTCTCCATTTGCTATTATAGAGTGAAGACATGAACTGAAGATGATTTTCACTCAGATCTTATGCTTTAACTTACTTTTGAAAGATGATGCTCAGAGGAGAATCCCAATCCATAAACAGTGTTTGCCCGGCTATCGGCCCACTGGCCAAACTTCTGAGATGTTTTAGTAAATGTCATGTTTGGAGTAATGGTGCTATTTATTATTGCCTGAAAAATAAAACAAGCACAAGTAACCAGCCAAAAATTGGTGAACAGGCATTTAAACACAGGACCATTTAGTTAGATAAAACTTTAGGATCACTTGTAATTATCAATGTTAAGTATATAAAGACGGTTGTAGAATTAGTTTCCAGCACTGTAAATGACAATGTGGAAACATGGTACCCAATATAAATAAAAATATAATGGCATCTGTCAATCAAATATTTCAACGTATTATATTCAAAATAAATCTTCCTGTAATCTAAAAAAATATCAGTTTCCTCCTTTTGAATATTTAGAATCAATATTTATTACTTTTGGATGATATTCATTGGAAATAAGTCTTTGACTTAATAATAGTTAAATATTTAAAAGTAGGATTCCACTCTCTAAAGAATCTTTCAAAAATGAATATATTAAATTAAAAAAAGTAGCCCAGTGCAGTGGGGCACGCCTATAATCCCAGCAATTCAGGAGATTGAAGCAGAAAGATTTCAAGTTCAAGATGATCTTCAGCAACTTAGCAAGGACCTAAGCAACTTAGTAAGACTCTGTCTACAAATAAAAAAGTAAAAAGGACAAGGGATGTGGCTCAATGATTAAGTACCTTTGGATTCAAACAGATGTACCAAAAAGGAAAAAGAAAATAGAAAATAAAAAAAAAATACTTATTTTCTAAAATCCATAATCAAGGGTTTCTCAAAGTTGATTTACCTAAAACTTTATGATACAAAAGACACTTTCAATTATTGAGTAATTTTTCTTTTACTCAAGGCAATAAACAAATCTCTAAATATAAACTTTACCTCTTTTCTCATAGAGGAGTACAGAGTTATGACAATATCATTCTGTTTAACAATTTCTTAGAAAACTAACATTTTATCATGTCATTCAAATACTAACTTTGGTGATCACAATAATTTAACTATATTAATTCATGCTCTTGGTCAGTACCAGAAAACAATCATTTTTAGTTGAATAGTGTAATGACCTCCAAAATTAAGATTAAAATGTATAATAATAATACAATAATAATAAAAAGATATATTATCAAATTCATAAGCATTTGATGAACCATTAAAAAGTAGGATGAAAATCAAACATTTTCAGAACAAAGCTAAATTTGTTTACATAAACAATGACATAAAGTATTTATGAGCTATGCTATGGAGTCATCTGTATAGTTATAACAATGTATAACACATGGATAACTGCCTTACTAAAGAAAATAAAACAGAAACTGGCCCCTTCCTTTTTCTCAGTCAGTAGATTGTTATTGTTATATGCGAGAGCTTGTCCCCAGACAAAATTTATATATTCACATTTATATAGCTTTCTTACTCTTCAGTTCAAAATGGCTTCTGTCAGCATATTTTAGAACTGTAAAAATGTGGCAAACAACTACTCTAATTTGTGAAGCTGTCATAAAATGAAAAATTAAAGGGGAAAAATTTATAAACAAATAGTAAGGGATCATTTAGTCAACATTTTTTCTTGAGTTACACTCTAGAAATTTGAGATACAACAATATGAGAGGCAATTATGAATGTCATTCTATAATAAGAGGAGTCAGTCAATGCAACAAGTAAATAAATAGCTGATAATATAATTTCAGAGAGTGCTTAGTGCTGTGAATCCAGGATGTAATGGAGAGTGCAAGGCAAGCAGACACAGACTGACAGGCAATGCTTTGGATTTGGTGGGCCTTCAGTATTCTCTAGAGAATATTTGAACTGGAAGTGTTTTCAAGGAAAAAAGGACATTTTTTACATTTTATATGTGACCTTAATAACTCTTAAAAAGTAGGGATGGCAAAAAATTTTACAGGTGTATAAGAAAATTGATCATTACGCTACTGGTAACTGAACCCCATTTTAACTATTTCATATTAATTTCTTTCTGCTTTGTTAAAATCTCACTTTAATTTTCACTGAACCTTTCCCTGCCTCTGTATTATATGTTCTTTAATCACTGAAGAGAAACTTTAAAACGATAATCCCATACTTAAAAATTTATTTCTTGGATTCTTTGATTAGTATGCTACTATTAATCCTTTAAAATAAAAAAATTTAGTGCTTCAAAATAAATGTGTCTCTCAACTCTGGAGTTCTTGTCCTTTTAAGGGAAGGAGGTAGAAATGCTGTGTCATTACAGATCATCTAGTGTCCCAATATTGGCCCTTGGCCATGCTAATATCTCTGCAGAATGATCAGAAAACCATTAAGCGAACTTTTTATGCACAATACAGGAACAAGAACAAATGACATTTTCCACTCATGGGCACCTACTGGCTTTTCACCTTAATCAGGAAGAACAGAAAAGGAGATGAGCGAGAGAAGGGGCAAAACATTCACTAGTCTAATAAACTACTAGTGCTCCTCAAGAAACAACTCCTCCTGTAAGAACTGCTCTAGTTAACACCATCAGTTTAGAAAAGTTAACTAGAGAATGGAAAGTGTGATAGAACATATAACTCCACTACAGAAGATTGATCTTGTTGAACAAAATAGTACAAAAACCCTTTCATAAAAGTTATTTGGGTCTAATAATTATAGGCAGCAAAGCATATTCAGAAATGAAAACACTAAAAAGGATAATTCATATTGCTTCAGAGGGAAGAACACATGAGGATTTTTTAAATCACCAATTTCCTTCCTTGAGAATAACTCAAAGCATTTTAACTTGGTTAAGGTGAGCAACTGAAATCTACTTAATCATTTCCATACAGTTTCTTTTCTTAGACATACACTACATCAGTTGACCTTCATTTTTGTGTACCATTTAACCCTCCTAATCTAACAAAATTACTGTGGTTTGGGTCAAAAGACAAAAGATTACAGAAATTTAAGATTCAAGTCAGAGAAAAGAAATAAACACTCTAGAGCTGGGGTTGTAGCTCAGTGGTAGAGTGCTTGGCTAGCATGCGTGAGGCACTAGGTTGGAACCTTAGTACCACATAAAAAAAATAAGTAAAGAAAATTAAGGTACTGTGCCCGTCTACAACTAAAAATATTTTTTTAAAAAGAAACACTCTAAACCCTGAGACAATAACATTTAATATCTGTTGCATTTCATTAAATTAGTTACAAAATATGCAGAATAACTTCATTAAATAATATCTCAAAGAAATTAATTATTACTATTTCCCCAAGTCCTTTAGAAGTCCTTTAGAAGACACAAAATACAAATAGCTCCTGAGGTCCTATAATGTAGTTTAAAAGTATTTATAGAGTGATTACTAAACACACTTTGTGATTTGGTTTAAATTTATTTCCTCCTCACAATAATCTAGATGTTTTTATTAGTTCCTTTTTACTGATGAGAAAACTGAGGCACGTGGAAGTTAAATACCTTGTGAAAGGTCACATGATTAGCAAATTGTGAGGCAAAAATTCAAATGAAATGGTATGGCTCTAAAGTCTGTGTTCTTTTAACTCCTACAGTGACTTGCTAAAAATTCTGGGGGCTTGCAAGGTTTCAAAAAAGCTTGAAGGAGAAAATGAATTTCATCTTTTTATACACTTTATATCCACAATTTGATGACTGAAATTTCTTTATCTAAGTCAGTTAGATAAAATTCACTGATGATAAAATGGATTTTCCTCCCTTTGAAGGGTACACTATCTACCAGGCATCAGGTGTTTTGCAAATATTAGGTGTTTGAAATCATCTGTTCAAAGTCAAAATATTTGGTAACTGGAGAAGCTGAAAGCTGAACCCAAGCTGTCCTGCTCTTTAATGTTACTGTCAGCCTCTCCTAAAAATAAAACCTTAAAGTTGTATCTACATACTTCTCTTCAGATAAGGACTGTCAGCTTTAGTATTGTTATTGACAGACTTCATATAATTCATGGATTTTTGAACTGCCTACTAGTCTAAAGAAGTTACCATGATTTGGATATGGTTTGTATTCTTCCAAAAAGTTCATATGACTGGAGGGAGGTTCTGAGCAACCTTCAAAGGATGGAGCCTAGGGGAAGGTCCTCAGGTCACTGAGGGTGTGCTCTTGTGCTAGCCTGGCCCTACTAACCTCTCTCTGCTCCTGGTTCAAGGTGTAATCGTTTGCTCCCCAGTGCATTCCCATCACAGTTACACCCAAGCAGCACTGCAAATAAGGGGCAGCACTTGTCAAGCCTGCACAATACTATTTGGACTTTCAGCTTCTGAAACTGTGAGCTAAATAAGCCTCTTTCTTCATAAGAAGCATGTGTCAGGCATTTTCTTGTAGAGTAAAAAGACTGACTAATATGGAAGTACATATGAAAAAATTCTAGATCCTAGAATTCTCAATCATATTCATTCTGCTCACACTACCTAGCATAGTGCCTGACACATAAGAGCTATACAATGAATATTAAAATGATCTTAAATTTGTAGAATATTTTTGGCATATAATTCAATATAAGATGGTTAATCCAAGCAATGCAGTGGACCAAAAAAAGAAATGTTGCTACCCAGTTTTTTGTTTCTTTAAAGTTCTGAAAATGCAAAAAGAAATATTTTAATGAAGATAAAATCTGAATAAAACTGAAATGCTATGCTATATAAAGCAAACAGCAAGATTATTTAAAGTAACTTACCTTTGAGCCATCTAAACTAATTATCCTATACACATTTCTTGTGCTGTCATAAAAATAAGACACAGTTACTGCGTGCTTGCTGGTGGGTACCCAGTTCTTCTTTGTATTTGGGTCAATCTGGAAGACATGAGCTCGAGTGCTGAAGATAGGTTGTTCCCTGCATGGTAGAAAAGAAAATGACAAACTGAAAGCAGCCAGTTTTACTCCACAGGACAAGAGAGCATAAAAACTATAAGGTGACTTTACTTAGCCAACACAATACCCACATACACCACCCAAAAAAGTAACTTTCTTTCAAATGTGAATATTTGAAGTATTCAATTACAAGTTTTAAAAAAAACAATTATAGTCCATCTTATTCAGAGATTGTATATATACACACTAAAATCTACCTGTAACTAAAAAATTAAGACTTGTGGCATTCTCTTAGTCTTTCACTGAGACCCAAAAAACAGTGGAAAAACCTGAGCATCCTGATATGCATGTTTTCTCTGAAGTGGAACAAGATGATATTTCTACCTTCTTGTTTCAGCACTCATACTACATAACAAGCGTCCCTTTTGCAGTCTATATAGCACATTTTTTTTGCATTTTTATACTCATTTTTGGTGCTTTCAGTTTAAAATGGCCCCTCAGCACAGAGCTAAAGAGCTCCTAAGTGCTTTCTGTTCCTGGGTGCAAGAAGGCTATAATGTACCTTATGGAGAAAAATATGTGTGTTAGATAAACTTCATTCAGGCATGAATTATAGTGATGTTGGCCAGGAGTTCAATGTTAATGCAGCAACAATACACATTAAATGAGGTGTCTTGTAAGAAATACACATCGAACAAAGTTCTGTGCTGATTGACAAAAATGTTATGATAAGAGGCTTGCAGGAACATGACACTGTATTTTCCACAGAAGCAATGGTCTAGCATTTGCTGGACCATTTAGTGTTCCTACCACTTTTATGGATCATAACAGTATAAATACTAAGAATGAATTGTACTCTGTTAAAATAAAGTACCTTATTTGACACTTAAGAGGTTACTAGTTTTTACTCACTTAAAACTACATTATTAATACTTATAACAGTTAAATAACTTACTGAGAAAGTTCACATAAATAGTTTATGCACTATACATTTACATACTACATTGAAGAGTATGTGGGGAAAAAAAGTTGCTTAAAACCACAAATACCATTTTCTTAGATCAAGTAGAGCCTTAAGGATATGTAAGAAATTTCAAATATCCTAATTTTAAAAAAAAACCACTAAAAGAATATAGAGCTGAGGTTGTGGCTCAGTGGAAGAGTGTTTGCCTAGCACGTGTGAGGCTCTGGGTTCAATTCTCAGCACTACTACAAATAAATACAAATAAAGGTCCATCAACAATTAAAAAATATTTTTTAAAAAAAGAATATAAATTCAGAATATTACAAAATTTGTTACATTATGGAAAACAAGCATAAGATGACCTATACGTAACAGAACCAATATAAAATTTTCCAAGTTCTGATTAAAAACTGTTGGAAACATTTTTCAGGTTGTCCTTATTGTCTTTTCTCCCCAGTTCAAATAAATTTCATCCTTTCATTTACTACACATCTTTCTTTTCTGAAGCAGTTCAAAACCATAAAGAGAATTTTAACTAGTAATGTTTAATATTAAACTAATTCATAAATTTTAATTTAAAATGTTAAAAAATATTAATTTAAAGAAAAAGAGTGTATAAAAAGAGAGAAATTGGAAAAAATCAAGGCAAATGTGGGTCCTTGGCAAAATAGCTCCTCAGGTTAATAAGGATGGGCTAGCATCATGTGACTCCCATCTCTACCATGGCCCCAAGAGGGCGTTGTAAAAGGGAGGTATTTTCCCCATAGGTAACCTAGCTCTTTCCTAGTTTTCTTTCTGAAAACCTTCTTATTAAAGATTTTCTTTTGAAAGGAAATTTTGTGCCATTCCCTAAAAAATGAAGCAAAGTCATCCCTTCTTGTTTACATACCATTATATATGGATTCATTTAATAATTATTAACAATCTAACAAGGCAGATTCATTCCCCTTTTTCCCATCAATCCCTGACTTGCAGTGAGATTGGTGCTAACACTTGGGTTATCTTCCAAAAGCCTTACGATCCCTATTTTTCTTTTTTCACTTTTTACAGTTCCAGGTAAAACTGTAGTTGATCAGATTGACTATAGCTAGTGTTAATTGATCAGACTGACTATAGCTAGTTCCAACTCGGGGAAATAATCACACACAACTCTATCAAAGCATGTAAGGAAGGGGCAGGGGTGACACACTATTTATTTCTTTATTGACTTGATAATTTTTTATTGTTTTCATTTGATGGTGGGGCTAGATTTCTAAATAGTCAGGATGGTAATTACACAAATGTGTTCTGACTGACATTTTCTTAAAAACTAAATTAGCTGTTAAAAACTGCTTTTACAAGCTTTCTATGAACAATCAACAAATCCAATGGAAATCCAATGTTTTGAGTCCAGTAAAGACTCTTCACATTATTAATTTACCCAATTTAGTTAATCCACAGAATTTAATTCCCTTCAGAATAAAAAATCTTTTAACTAGTTATAAGCAAATGACATTTGAATATTAACTAAGTACATGACTTTCTTCAATTCTCTTATGAATAGCTGGTTTCTTAAAGAAAATTATAATTCAAGATTTCTGTGATCAAAAGCTGACCTATTGAAGTCTGAAAGATAAAGACTTGAAGAATAATTGTAACTACTAATACAGAGAACAGAATTCCTAGAAGTAATGAGGATATATTGCATCTGACAGGGCATACTAGTAAATGATGCACAGTTATTGAGTATCTATTGTGCCAAGAATTGGGATGCAGGCTGGGGATGTAGCTTAGTCGTAGAGCATTTATCTAGTAAGGCCCTAGGTTTGATCCCCAGCATTGCCAAAAAAATAAAGAAAACAAAACAAAACAAAAAAACTGGGATAGAGATGGCCCCTGTCCTCAAAAAGTTAAATTTGGTGAAGGAAAATAGGTATGTTAAAAATAAAATGCTCTTCACTATAATATATTCTCTCAAAATAAGTGACTGAGGGCTATGACAAAGAAACTAATACATAAGGAGACAAACTGTGGCAAGAAGGCATAGCATACTGATATCTGTAGCTAGAGCATTAGTATCAGTGCCTTTGAAAAATGAGGCTAGAATGAAGAAATAAAGAAGTTTCTAAGGATTTCCCCCGGAAGCAACAGAAATTATAAACAGGATAGTTTTACATTTTAGAAATACAAATTTGGCAGCATTAAAGGAGGTGGATTGGAGACAAATAGCACTAGTCACAGTCAGAATCTTATTGAACAATCTCAAGTATTAAAGAGAGGATGGGAGGTTAAAGAGTGGGATGAAGACATGAGAAAGGATTAAAGGTAGATTTAGGAAGCAATAACAATAAATTGACAGATTGGATATACAGCAGTGGTTCTTAAAACTGAGGTGATTTGTCTCTCGGGGCATTTCACAGTTTCTACAGACACTGCAGTTGTCACAACTGATGGAGACACTGCTGGCATCTAGTGGGTAGCAGCTGGGGATGTTGCTAAATATCTACAAAGCACAGAACAGTACCCCACAAAAAAGAATTATCCAGCACAAAATGTAAACAATGCCAAGGCTGGGAAATCCTGATGTATGAGATGGAAGAAGAATCTGAGTCTTTAGGGTGTGGGGTGACTAAAAAGAATGACAACAGTGCCAAAAGACAAGATGGGAAACAAATTAAAATTTGAGACTGGGGGAATGGAAAGGAAGCGCATAAGCACAGTTCTGAATGAATTCAGATGCCTATAGAGCTTGCATATAAAATTGTTGGGTCAGGAATTTTAAAACACTCATTTAGAACTCAAAGTTATAGTGAAAAAACCAGGGGGACTCATGAGGTCTTATGACCAGTCTGTTTAAAATATATTTCAACAGTACACATCAATACATTTCATTTAGAGAATGCTGTGGAAGTAGTAGTAGAGAAAGTATTCCCAAATTAAAAAGATCTCAAATGCATTTGAAGCTGATTTTCCCAGGTGTCCAAGTGTTAAGGTTAATACCTTACAAATAAACTGGATGGAACTCCTAAGTCAAGGTAAGACACTCTACTTTCTTTACAATAATTAGCACAACTACTAACTGGATTAAATACCAGTGCTTCTCACATTTTGTTCTATAGAACAGTTTGAGAAATAAGTGTTTCATATTTAAATTAGTTTTGCAAACACTCTGTTATATCCTATTCTGAAATAGTTAAAGTGCACATTAAAATATTAAAGGTTCTAAAAAGCTTTCTAGTAAAGAAACCCATTTAACTCCAAATAATCCAACACATGGAAAATTATTTGACCTCAGAACTCTTTCCCTGTAATATATAAACACTCCTAGGACTTATATTTATAACCAAAATATAATAATAAAAAGACGAATTTTGAGGTAAGTATCTCAATGAAAGTTGGTTTTGGTTATTTTAACATTTTTACTGATATTACTAATTATATTTCTAGTAACTATTATAACTATTACTAATTATATTTCTAGTAACTAATGGTTACTAGAAAATACATAAAAGAATACGAAATTGAGTTCTTATTTAATAGTGACTACAGTATTTTTACTTTGAGTTACACTCAAAGTAACTCTTGTAATTAACTAAACGATCTAAAACTCAAATTTAAAAGCAAATGAATTTTGCATGAAATGTTTTAAACTAGCTTAAAAAAAGAAAAACTATATACACACATACACTTTAATTCTAGAGAATCTTCTAATTGGTAATTTCTTACATATCTACAACCAGAACAATAAGTAGCTCTAACTACTACATGATACAAGAAAAGCTTGCTGGAGTATTTTTTGTTGTTTGTTGTTGGTTCATTAAATAATTCCAGAAAAGTGATATAAGAACAATTTTGAAGTTTGTCATGTTGGTTTAAAATTTTATAAAAGTACTATATACAGTGATGGATCTAAAACTTAATATGGATGTTGAAAATTGGAAGAATGTTAAGTACAAGATAACTTTGAGGAAAAAATGTAGTAAAATCAGAATATTGTTTTAAAAACCAGGCATGGTGGTGCACACCTGTAATCAGTGGCTTAGGAGGCTGAGGCAGGAAGATCACAAGTTCAAAGCAAGTGACAGCAACTTAACAAGGCCCTAAGCAACTTAGGGAAACCCTGTCTCTAAATAAAATATATAAAGGGCTGGGGGTGGTGGGGTTCAGTGATTAAGCAGCCCTGGGTTCAATCCCCAGTACAAAAAAAATTAAAAATAAGGCTTATACAAACTCATTAAAATTGACAGAGAATTACTACATTTAGCCATCAGGCATCTATGCAATAAGAAAGAAATGAGGATCATAAAAAACTGAAGCAAAACAAAAAAGATTATTTGCCAGAAGATATATAAGTTCTAGATTTTAAAAAAAAATGCAAAAAGTTAACATTTGTCATTTGGATAGCTTTGATTAAAATCAATGATAATGCTGTTAAAAATTACTACTGAAGTCTATATTTGCAAATACTGTGTGATTACTCAATAAATTTTGGTTCCAAGGAAGTACAAAGGTATGGATCCAATAAATAACAATGAAACTAAAGGGAAGAAAGAGAAATGATACATGTCCCTTTTCAAATATGTAAGTACAGATAGCGTAGCAAAAGAGATAAAGAGAAGGTTATGCTTTTAAATAATTCCCAGACTTTCCACTTAATTTTTCAAAAGAAATTAGATTGACAGAAGAGTTACAAACAAGATTTTGAGGCTATTGTAAACATTCTTAGCCAACTATCCACTATTTATTCTTCTTCTCACTTCCCTAACAAACCTCAAATACTCCATCCTCTTCACCATGGGATAATTGTGACAGTTCCATTCTTGCCAGCAACTGGTTCAGGCATGGATCTCTGAAGCAATTCTGGTCAATAAAATAACTAGGAAAAGTTTGCTGAAGCTTCTAGGAACATTCACAAAGAGATAATTATATATGTAAGAAGGGATGTTCTCCTAAATAATATTTGTGTATGATAACCTGGACCTGAAGAAGCAATCCTAGCACTGTAAGGAAAGCATACCCGAGGATAAGGCCAACATTCTTAGTTAGTAATAGCAGATGGGAAAAACAAAGACTGGTTTCTTGACAATGTCACTGAACTAATGAATCAGACTATCTTCAGGCTTCTGATGTTTCCTAATTGAAACAGTTATCATTTTTAAAAAATTACACAAATTGAAGAAAGAAGTTTATATATAATAAACTCTATAACATGCTCCCCAATAAAATATGATTAGTGGTCTGTCACAACTCCTACCCAGCTAGCTATAGGTTGGTTATTCATTAACTTCATAACGCAGTCCCACAGTACACAATAGAATTTCTGGCACTCATTTAAAATTGCAGAGCTCATCAATGGAGACATTGAGTGGCAGAAAGAAGTGGAAAGGAAAATATGGAAATGACAAGAGTTCGCTATCCTTTGGCTTTATGCAACAAGGGATTTAATCTCCAAAGTTTTAACACAGTAGTATAAGAACTTATTAATGCTATGGAGACAACCACCAAAAGAAATAAGTAGTTGCGTCTCGGGGTTAGGCAAGATGAGGGAGAATATGGGATAAGGGACTACTATTTCTCTTTATAATCCTGTAACTATTTTTTTTAAACCTTGCACAGATACTAAAACATCATTTAAAATATTGTGTAAAAACTACATTTATGTGAGGCTGGATTGTGGTTCAGTGGTAGAGTGCTTGCCAAACATGTGAGGCACTGGGTTCAACTCTCAGCATTGCATATAAATAAATAAATAATGGTCCATTGACAACTAAAAATTTAGTATTAAAAGTTTTAGGGGCCATTTTCAAAGACTGTCAAAGAACCAGAGAATGACAATTTTTAATAGCTTGGAACTGAACTGACTTAACAGCACATGGTATAAAAGAACTTCTATTATTCATTAAGAAGAAAAAAGGAAGCCGGGAGCGGTGGCTCAAGCCTGTAATCCCAGCACTTGGGGAGGCTGAGACAGGAGAATTGCGAGTTCAAAGCCAGCCTCAGCAAGGGCAAGGTGGTGCTAAGCAACTCAGTGAGACCCTGTCTCTACATAAAAAAACACAAAATGGGGCTGGGGATGTGGCTCAGTGGTGGAGTGCCCCTGAGTTCAATCCCCAGTACCAAAAAAAAAAAAAAAAAAAGAAGAAGAAGAAGAAAAAAGGAGCCCTGGGTGGTAGTGCACACCTATAATTCCCTGTGAGGAGGCTTAGGCAGGAGGTTCTCAAATTCAAGGCCAGCCTCAGCAACTCAGAGAGGCCCTAAGCAACTTAGTGAGTTCCCATCTCAAAATAAAACATTAAAAAAGACTGCAGATATAGTTCAGTGTAAAGCACCCCTGGGTTCAATCCCCAATACTAAAAAGGAAAAAAAATGGAAAGTAGAAAAGGAGGAGATATACAAACATGCCCATTTACAGGATTAAAGGGCTGAAAGTACAACCCATTCCTGATGAAAATATCCTTCTTGATTAGAGTAAATAAAAAGGATGTAAGACAGAAAAAAGACTGAGGCAACACCGTGGTGTCCTGCCTGCAGGGCAAAGCTGCCAGCATCTCCAGACTCCATCGGTCCTGTAAAAGGACACATGTCATCTCTTGCTTCCTGTAGTGCCCCTCTAGTGTCCTGACTGACACCTGGCTGGAGCTGATTGACCTGGCAGCTCCAGGACTCCTCCAGGAATAAAAATTGGTATGCCAAGAAGCAGATTTTAAAGGTGACTGCTCTTCAGAACATCTTTCATCATATCATCTGATCATCTTATAACACCATGGCAGCAACAGCATTAAAATGGGTGATATCAAAGAGAACTTTCTTGAACCAGTTCAAAACAGCTTTATCTGGTGTTTGTCATAAATATACATTTTCTTCTCTTCCAAATGACTATAATTGCAAAGTAGAGCTCACTTTGACATGTGATGGCAGGACAACAGTATGCTACCACCTTTCTGTGGATATCCCATACGAACACACACAACCTATCCCTCAACTAGAGAAACACATGATCAAGTGCTAAAAACCAGATTAGAAGAAAAAGGTGAGCACTTTGAGCAAGGACCCATGATAGAAAAACTTAGCAAAATGTTCTTTACTACTAAGCATCATTGGTATACTCATGGACAGTATCACAAACGTGGTACGAATCCAAATCCTCCAAAAGACAGATGATGTTGAGATTCCTGGGAGAATTAAAGAAGAATGTTATCTGGTGTCTCATTTTCCATTTGAGAAAATGCAATTTGGTGTATTCGCTAATATTAATATAGAAAAATAACAATAAAATGTCTTTTCATGTGTAAAGAAAAAAAATATCTGTGGCTGGTTTGGGAGTTTGAAGTAACAAGAGAAGTTTATCCTTTGATAAGGCTAAAAGGATAACAGCAAGGACAACTCAAGGAATGGACAAACCATTTATCTAATGTCCATTTAACTTCACTGGTAATGCTGAAGAATTCAGTTTCAGTGCCATTGTGAGGTGGCACAGCATGGCTTCAGACATACAGGAACTCAAGTATTAGAATTTTCTAAAAAGAACTATCTTGTGCAAGTTAATAATACATATTGTAATTCTATAGGATTACCAAGGAACTAGTCATACCCCCTCCTGTCTCTCACATACACATACACCCCCCTTAGGAAAAATCTTATTTACTAAAATAGCTGTTTTGATGCTACAAAAGACTGTATAATCCAATAGCATTCTACCAACTGTGTAGTCTTATTACCTTGTTATGTATTTAATAGTTGATTGTTCACATATAAAATGCTCTTTTTAAAAAACACACGCATATTTTGAGGAAAGTAAAGATTATTCTATTAATGCCTACTCAACACATAGTTACACTGCAAGAACTCCATCTAGTGATGAACCAAAAACATAGCGGGTGCATACTTTTTAAAACTTACAAATTACTATATATGGCAAATGCAAAACTGTGAAGTAACACTTAAAATACAGACTTAAAATAGGACACGAACTACAAAATGTTTTCTGGAAGGATTTTCAAAATGTATATAATCTGAATTCCTTGTTTTTTTTTTTTTTTAAACTGTTTAACTACACAATCAAATGAAAAATTCTTGTTTAAATCATTGTTTCCATTACAGCAACTGAGTATCAGAAATACTTTCATGATATCAACTATTTCTTTTAATTAGCATATCTGAGGTAGACATCAAGAAATTATAAATATCTCTGGGAACTTAAAATTATAAAAAATACTTAAATAGTAACAACACCTTTTATATCCCTCACATACCATCTCTCTTACTTTAAGAGTAATTTTAATTAATCTCAGTCTTTTCGGTATTATCTTTGATACCAAACTTTAGTGCATATGTACTCTTGGATACCTTCTTTAGTAGCTGCATTAAAAAGATTAAGGGATATGGTCAAAATCAGGGTAAACATCAAGCAAATGACTTAACTGTATATATTTAAGTAACATCTTCAATGTTCAAAGAACCTGACTTGCTATTTATTATAAATAATGCCAAGTGGCATTGTCTGTGTCTCCTATCCATTTTAAAACCCTACCTATTTCACTTATTTAAAATATTGGGGTATTTTACCAAAGGCTGAATGTTTTCTCTGATTAGTGGGTGCTGATCCATAATGGGAGTGGGAGTGGGGAGCATGGGAGAAATGGAGGAATTCTGAATAAGGCAAAGGGGAAGGAGGGGAAAGGAGGGGACATGGGGGTAGGAAAGATGGTGGAATGAGATGGACATCACTAGCCTAGGTAAATGTATGAAGACACGAATGATGTGACTTTACCTCGTGTACAATCAGAGAAATGAAAAATTGTGCTCCATATGTGTACTGTGAATTGAAATGCATTCTGTTTTTTAAAAATAAATAAGTAAATAAACGGATGAATAAATAAATAGAAAAATATAATACAATACTGGGTGTTTAAAAATGTATCAGGAAGTATACTTGATATATAGTACATATAAAGTTACAATATTATGATTACATTTAAAACTAGTATTGTTTTTGTTTTTTGTTTGTTTGTTTGTTAAGAAAAAAAAGATTTATTGCTTTGCTAGGAAAGGAGAAACACAGGGGACTCCTGTCCCAAAGGCTGTGATTCTCTGTATTTTCAGTTTTATTAAACTTTAAATAGTCTTCTCTTCCCAGGTGATTTCCACTATTAAATAAAACTGAACCTGGAGAATTGACAGTATGTACTAGGGAAATCCAAGTAAGTAGCCTCCTGATAACTGAACTTTTAATTCTTGTTAATATAGGTGGCAAATTAGTAAAAACATAAAATAAGTGATTTCTCAATAGACATTCCAATAGACTCTAAAAATGAATTAAACATTAAAAGTTCATTTAAGTTCTAATATCACCTTCAAAGAATAATAATATCCTAGAGTACACTTATATATATTCTACAGAGTGAATGAGACTATATTTTGTTCAGATATTATATAAATTATCTAAATATAAACTATACAAATAACACAGACTAAATCTATATAATATCTGAACAAAATAATCTAAAACCCAAGATCAAGGAGAAAGATATGAAGGTACCATAGCACAATGTTAACATTTGCAAATTTTGGTCAGTGGGTACATACATGGGTGTTGTATTATTCCCTATATCATTCTCTTTTTTTTTAATGTTTTTTTTTTTCAGTTGTTAGTGGATTTATATATATATATATGGTGCTGAGGATTGAACCCAGGGTCTCACATGTGCCAGGCAAGCGCTCTACCACTGAGCCACAACTCCAGTCCCCCCTATATCATTCTTATTACTTAAAATTGCTCAAAATAAAAATAAACCTTACACCATTTCTCCAGTTCTTACTGACATTACAATTCTGAATTTAAAAAGCACAATTTTACACATATACCAGTAATTTAATGGCCACATAGCAGTACATACTAGTAGCACGCAATAGTAGAAATGTACTACAGTCACACTCAGTGGCAAATGCCTGTAATCCCCATGGCTTAGGAAACTGAGGCAGGAGAATTCTAAGTTCAAAATCAGCATCAGCTACTTAGCGAGGCCCTAAGCATTGTAGCAAGACCTTGTCTCAAAAAATAAAAAGGACTGGGATGTGGCTTGGTGGTTAAGCGCCTCTGGGTTCAATCCCTGGTACCAGGAAAAAAAAAATGTACTATGGTATCCACTAGACACCACAGTACTAAGCAACTGAAATATGGCTTGTGAAATTAAGGAAGTGAATTAACTTAAACTTCATCTGATATTTAATTCAGTTAATGAAGAACTTTTTAGTGTAGAACAACTTGGTTATATATGTTTTCTTTTTCTAACAGTAAATTTCATAAAATGTAAATTCAGATCAAGTAGTTCCAGTGAAAATTTAACATCTGAATTGAAATGTACTCTAAATGCAAAAGTAAAAAATGGATTTCAAAGACTTAGCATGAAAAAAGAATGTAAAATATATCATTGATTTTTACATTAATGTTTAAAAGATAATGTGTCAAATGTATTAAAACTGATTTCCTCTTTTTTGGGTTTAAAAGTAAATTAAAATTTTATATGCTTACATAGTATTTCTAATGAAGAATGTTGGGCAATATTTTAATGTAGCTGTTTCCTTACTGATAGACATAAGTTGTTCCCATTTTTGCATTCTTACAATGATGCTCCTGCATGTCTTCTTGTGCACATGTTTAACAGATTGACTAGAAGCAGAATTCCTTTTCATAGGGTGTTCACCATAGCATACATCCAAATTGCTATTGTACTAATTTGCACTTTGTCTTTTGTTGTTTTTACCAATTTGCATTCTTATTAGTTCTTATATTACATTCTACCAAAACTTGATAATGTCCAATTAACATCTTTAATTTGTGCCAACTTGATGGGCATGAAAAGCCATTCCATTGTTTGTTTATCCCTGATTGCTAGCAAGGCTACACAGCTTGTCAAATATTTTTGGGCCATTTAAGCCCAGTGGATTTCTACATTCATATCTGAGCTTGTTTAAAATCTTAAATTTTAGCCCCAGATACTGGAAAAGTTAGGATCTAGAATTTAGCACTCAAACCACATGCATGGGAACATCTCATATATCCAATCTGAACCCACATGTATAAACATAATTAAGGTGAACACTATTAGAGAGTAGGGTGAAGTTGCTTGTTTTTCTAAATTTGGTATTTAAAATCCATATAGTAGAGATACAGCATATATAAATTGCTCTTTTTTTAAAGGTAAATTATGATTCTTCAATATAAAATTTAGTTTTTATTTTTATATATCAAAGTGTTTCTGACATTCCTGTAAATTTTCCAGGTGAAGGGATGGGTTGGTAAAGGGAGTGAAGGAGTGGTAAACCTCAAATTTTTATCTTCGCACCATTTCATTTAAAATGTTCTCCTTGCTTGTTCTCAAAATCCAATTTAAACACAGTTCTACTGCCAATTAGGTTAAACCCAGGTGTTTTCAAGTGGTAAACAGCACCATTCCATTTCTAATCTCTATGCATTTTCATTCCAGCATAACCCTCAGACTTTAAAATGACTCTCACTTTCATCTCATCAAGTTTTCTGTAGTTAACGTTACAAACTACACTAGCCAACTCTTTTCTGAGTAGTCCTCATAACATCTAGCTATAAGTCTACCAATGAACAGCATCTGGGATTTTATGTATGAGACACACACATCTGCAATTTCCCATGATTATCCAGCTCTCATACTATTTTATTTTAAAAATAACTATGATTTAAATTTTCCATTTTTGTCAGATTTTTAGGTAACAAAAATTATATACAAAACTCTTGTCAGGTGATGTGCCCCAATTTGGGGGTTTGCAAATAGTCTATGTAATAATGTGTTTTTTTCCTGCTCAATTGCATTAGAACTATTCCACAACAGTGGGATTAAAACTTCAGTCAACATGGCATCATAGATCCCAAACAAATACATTTTCTGACTGTGGATTATGATCATTTTAATGGTCAACAAGAACACACTAAAAAATAAATGAGAGAAGAGGACGCAAGATAGAGGAATAGAGGGGTCACCCCTACTGGCTCTGTAGAATGAACCAAGAAAAGCAGACAGGTAACTGTTCAACAAGGTGAGTGAATGAGCAAGAATTAGGGGGGGGTCTTTACAGGAATTTAATACTGGACACTCAAAACAGATTGAGTATTCAGGATATCTTGTATAATAAAATAAAGGAAAAAGATGCCAAGCGGCACAACCGTGACAGCAACTGGAGGCGCAAACCAGAACAGTGTCTACGTGAACACAGTAAAACAATAAAGGAATTAGAGACACCCCATTCTCGGGAAGGCTAAGGCCTATCCAGGTATGAAAAGCTTGGAGATCAGAGACAGTGCTTGAAAAAACAGTAAGCTGTGCTGTACGGAATCCTTGTAGGGGAAGGAAGCCATCATCTCTCTTGGTGTGCACAAAGGACAATGGGAGGAACCATTTTGCAGGCATAGCGCAGGGGCCAGCAGCTAGGAGCACCAATTACTGGCAGACAAAGTCTGGCCCCAAAACCAAGCCAGACAAACACATGCTGCGTGACAGAAAGTGTGCCTAAGTAACCAGGAGAAAATCAGGTGTGGAGAGAGGTTTACACAGGGTAATACTCGTCTCAGACACCCACCTGACTTCCCCCTCATGCTCCAATCCAGCTGCTTGCAGGACCAGCTGTGAAAGAAGGGTCTGACCAGGAATTCCAGAGGGTGGGGGCTGGTGAGAGCGAGCTGGGAGAATGAATCAGAGACCAGGAATCACGTGGTCCACAGGTGAAGTAGTGGGCTAAGAACAGGCTCCTACATCACATGAGTGGAACCCAAGGGAGATTCCTGGGGTACACTCTTCCAAAGTGGGCCAGCACTGCTGGGCCTTGGAGGTGCACTCACTTAAAATCTCCAGACCATCTGGCATCCAGTGAAGGAACCAGAACATACCCAAGGCTACACTCTGCCTTCACAAGCTCCGCCTCCAGGATTAACCTTCTCACTCTACCAAACACTACCCATCCTGAGGGTGGAGGTAGCATCAAATTCCAGACAACCCAACCCCACCTAACTGCTGAGAAGGGAAGCTGAGAAACTCTTGAACTCCAATGGAAATAACTGTTCAATTTTTTATCAAGATCCTTTTTTTTCTTTTCCTTTCTCTCTCACATTTCTACCATTTTTGAAACCAAGTATTTTTTGTGCCCCAGGTTATTGAGGCCTGGAATCTCTATATTACAGTTTTGTTATTTATTCTTTCATTTTTACTTTTTTCTATTTTTTAAAATTTTTACTTTATATTTTTCCTCTCAGTTTTGTTTCCTTGGATTCTCTTTCCCTCTTGTCTCCTGCTAACAGCCAACCTCTATTAATTCCTCCTTCACACTTACTATAATTTTTTACTTCTATCTTTTCTCCTCCTTCCTCATAAATGTCACATCCTACACCACTTCTGTTCTCTGTCCACCATTCGAAATTGTAAACCCTTTTGCAAATGTACTGTTTATATTGTAGATGATAAATGAACACATCACTTTTGTTTATTGCAACAAAACCATACACGTCTTAGTAAGAGCTATTTGGTTTAAGACTATAAATTGTTTGAATTGGGTTATGTTATTATTCCCCTCCCTCTTAGAGGCGAGGTATTGGAAACCTTCAGGGACACTATAAGTCTACAGGGCAGAAACTATACTGCCTCAGATTCACACTGCTAGATGGGCAGACACACAAACAATATGAAAAAACAAAGGAACAAATTTCCCCAAACAAAAATGCTCCAATGATAGAATCAGTTGACACCACAGGAGAAGAAATGTCAGAGAAGGAATTTAGAATGTACATAAACTAATCTGCAACATATAGGATGAAGCAAGGAGTAAAATTAGAGATAAATTTCAGGAGATGAAAGATCACTTCAATAAAGAGAGATCCTGAAATCAAGCAGAAAGCCTCAAAATGAAAGAAATAATAAACCAAATTTAAAATTCAAATAATATGCTATTGAATGACAAATGGACAGAAGAAATCAGGAATGAAATAAGAAAATACTTAGAGGTAAATGAGAACACCATTACAACATATCAAAATCTCTGGGACACCATGAAGGCAATGCTATGAGCAAAGGTCACTCCATTGAGCTCATTCATTAAAATAATAAAAAGTCAACAAATAACTGACCTAACATTACATTTCAAAGCCCTGGAAAAAGAGGAAGAAATCAACACCAAAAGCAGAAGACAGAAAATAATTAAAATCAGAGCTGAAATCAGTGAAATCGAAAGAAAAGAATTCAAAAAATTAACAAAACAATAATTTGGTTCTTTGAAATATGAATCATATTGGTAAACCCTTACCACACAAGTGAAAAGAAAGAGAGAGAAAACAAATTACTAAAATTTGTGAATGAAAAAGGAAATATCACAACCGAGGCTACTGAAATACAGAAGATAAACTATTTTGAAAATTTATAACTCCAATAAAATTGAAAATCTTAAAGACATCAACAAATTTCTAGAGACATGTGACCTACCCAAACTGAAGCAGGACATACACAACTTAAACAGATCAATTTCAAAGAATGAAATAGAACATGCAATCAAAAGCCTACCCATTAAGAAAAGTCCAGGACCAGATGGATTCTCAGTTGAGTTCTACAAGCCCTTCAAAAAAGAATTAACACCAACACTGCTCAAATTATTCCATGAAAATAGAAAAGGAGGGAACCCTTCCAAACTCATCCTATGAAGTGAGTATCACCCTGACACCAAACCAGACAAAGACACATCAAGGAAAGAAAACTTTAGACCAATATCCCTGAACACAGATGCAAAAATTCTTAATAAAATTCTAGCAAATTGCATACAAAAACATATTAAAAAGAGCCAGATGCGGTGGCATACACCTGTAATCCCAGCACTTTGGGAGGCTGAGACAGGAGAATCACAAGTTCACAGCCAGCCACAGCAAGCAAGGCGCTAAGCCTCTAAATAAAAGACAAAATGGGGCTGGGGATGTGGCTCAGTGGTCAAGTACCCCTGAGTTCAATCCCTGGTACCAAAACAAACAACAACAACAAAAGCCTATTAAAAAGATAGTGCACCATGACTAAGTGGGTTTCATCCCAGGATGCAAGGTTGGTTCAACATACGGAATCAACAAACCTAATTCATCATATCAATAGACTTAAAGGCAATAATCATATGATTATCTCAATAGATGGCAGAAAAAGCTTTTGACAATATACAGCACTTCTTCATGTTCAAAACACTAGAAAAACTAGGGATAGTATAAACACACCTCAACATTGTAAAAGCTATATATGCTAAACCCAAGCCAACATCATTCTAAATGGAGAACTGAAAGCATTCCCCTAAGAACTGGAACAAAAAAAGGATGCCCTCTTTCACCACTTTTATTCAACATAATCCTTGAAACTTTAGCCAGAGCAATTAGAAGACAAAAATTAAAGGAATACAAATAGAAAAAGAAGAATTCAAATTATCACTATTTGCTAACAACATGATCCTATGTTTAGAAGACCCAAAAAATTCCACTTCTAGATCTAATAAATGAATTTGGCAAAGTAGTAGGATATAAATTAACACTCATAAATCAAATGTGCTCCTATATATTAGTGATGAATCCATTAAAAGAGAAATTAGGAAAACTAACCCATTCACAATAGCCTCAAAATATATATATATATTTGGAAATCAATCTAACAAAAGTGGTTAAAGACCTCTACAACAGACTACAGAACACTAAAGAAAGAAATTAAAGAAGACCTTAGAAAATGGAAATATCTCCTGTGTTCTTGGATAAGCAGAATTAACATTGTCAAATGGCCATACTACCAAAAGCATTATTATAGATTTAATGCAATTCCTATTAAAATTTCAATGACATTCTTCATAGAAACAAAAAAAGCAGTCATGAAATTCATTTGAAGGAAAATTACTTTTCCTTAGCAAGAAAAGTGAAGCAGGAGCCATCACAATACCAGACCTTAAATTACACTACAGAGCTATAGTGACAAAAACAGCATGGTACTGGCACCAAAACAAATACACAGACCAATGATATAGAAGACACAGGGAAAACCCAAGTAAATACAGTTATTTCATAATAGACAAAGGTGCCAAAAATATACATTGGAGAAAAGATAGTCTTCATCAAATGGTGCTGGGAAAACTGGAAATCCATATGTAGTGAAATGAAATTAAACTCTCACCATGCACAAAAGTCAACTCAAAGTGGATCAAGGACTTAGGTACCAGAACACAGATTGTGGGCCTACTAGAAGAAAATGTAGGCCCAAATCCCCACCATGTCAGCTAAGGAACTGACTTTCTTAACAAGACTCCTAAAGTGCAAGAAGTAAAATCAAGACTCAATAAATGGGCTAGAATCAAACTAAAAAGCTTCTTCACAGCAAAGGAAACAATCAAGACCATGAAGAAAGAGCCTTAAAAATGGGAGAAAATCTTTACCGCCTGCACCTCAGATGGAGCATTAATCTCCAGGATATATAAAGAACTAAAAAAAAACCACCAAAAAAGCAAACAACCCAATCAATAAATGGGCAAAGGAACTGAGCAGGCACTTCACAGGAAGAAGTATAATCAATCAACAAAAATATGAAAAAGTATTCATCATCTGTAGCCATTAGAGGAATACAAATTAAAACTACACTGAGATTTAATCTTACTCTAGTCAGAATGGCAACAATCAAGAATACAAGCACAGGCTGGAGCCATAGCTCAGTGCTACAGCACGTGTCTCGCACAAGTGAGGCAATGGGTTTGATCCTCAAAAAAGTACCACATAAAAGTAAATAAAGATATTGAGTCCATCTATAACTAAAAAAATAAAATTAAAAAAATATACAAGCAAAAAAAATGTTGGCGAGGATACGGGAAAAGGGTATACTCATACATTGCTGGTGGAACTGCAAAGTGGTACAACCACTATGAAAAGCAGTATGGAGCTTCCTCAGAAAACTTGGAACGGAACCACCATTTGACCCCATTATCCAATTCCTTGGTTTACACCTGAAGGACTTAAAATCAGCATACTAGGGCTGGGGCTGTGGCTCAGTGGTAGAGCGCTTGCCTAGCATGCGTGAGG
Organism: Geosciurus inauris; assembly: GCA_004024805.1. Lineage (NCBI taxonomy): Eukaryota > Metazoa > Chordata > Mammalia > Rodentia > Sciuridae > Geosciurus > Geosciurus inauris. The sequence continues at coordinate 13,727 of PVHX01002965.1, read as the reverse complement.
CACTAGGTTCGATCCTCAACACCACATATAAATAATAAATGAATAAAATAAAGATCCATCAATAACTAAAAAAAAATTTAAAAAAAATCAGCATACTACAGTGGCTCAGCCACATCGATGTTTATAGCAGCTCAATTCACAATAGCTAAACTATGGAACCAACCTAGGTGCCCTTCAACAGATGACTGGATAAATAAATTGTGATATATATATACACAATGGAATATTACTCAGCCTTAAACAACAATATATAATTACACAACCAGTGTAATTCTATATCATGTACAACCAGAAGAATGAGACATTATACTCTATTCATGTATGATGTGTCAAAATTCATTCTACTGTCATGTATAACCAATTTGAACAAATTAAAAAACACATACATCTCAAAGCTACATACCTTTACAGTAACTTTACAGTGAATTAGTAAGGAAAATTAAATATAATATGAATAAATTATATTTACTGTCTTATTAGAATTCTTATAACACTTGTGTGGTAAGAAATCTGCTTCTTATGTCTTATACATTATACTTATGAGAGCTTTTGCAACTCCTACAATTTTAGCTTCAGTGCTGTTTCAATGCATCATGTATTATTGAGCTAGTTGTAGTTTTTAATTGCTATGTTCCTCTTTTACAAAAATATGAATAATTATAGGTTATATTTAATATTTTACCTTGTTATCAATTATTGCTTATTCCTACAACGTACAGAGATGTGTATTTTCAGCAATAGGACTTTTAAACTGTAAATTTTATGAACTGGAATTGAATGCTATTGTTAAATTGGATGTATACAAAATTGTTTTTGAAATTCTTAAGCAATAAAACTTTATTAGTTAAATGTGAAAAACAATGAATGAGAATGTAAAATATTAAAGTGCATCACAGTTAGTTAAGGGTATATATGCTGTTCCATGAAACATTTGGCTATATGTTTACATACGCCTGGCATAATGTAAGATACATTTTTCTTTCTTTTTTCTTTTTCCTTTTTTGTTAACTGTGGATCAAGATCAAAAAGTTTTAAAACACAGGCATTCAAAATGCTTACATTAATGTTTATGAAAGCCTGGTGAAGCAGGTAAACAGTATCTATTTTATTAGTACAAAAATGGAGGTCTAAGTGACTTAAAGTCACACAAATAAATCATATTTTTAAAAATATAAATGAAAATGGAATTCTAACTCACTGGAAATTATAAATGCAAACTGAAACCAGATGTTATTTTATCACTTGTCAGAATTTTTTATGACAAAAGTCAACATTAATGGGAGTTTAGGGAAACCTGACACTTTCAGAAGCAGTCAGTGAGAATATAAGTTAGTAAAGTTTTTCTGGAAAACACTTTGATGGTATATATCAAAAGCCTTTAAATTTCTGTGCATCTTTTGACATAATTCTATTCTAGTAATTTACCTTAAGGGAAGAATGATAGCAATATGGATGAATTACCACATTATTTATTTATAAACAAAAGGGTGTGAGTTTTAATGTCCAATAATGTAAGATCAAACAAATTATGGTATATAGGACATGGCCATGAAAAAACCAAAGTTGTAGACTATTTGGTGACACAAGATATACATTATGAAAACAGTTCATAAATGAGTGGATACAGTATAAACGTGCATAGGAAACAATACATAGAAGATAATACTTACTTCAGCCCTTGCCCTGACTCCCCTTTCTCAACACAGAAGCTAGAAAGATCCTTCTAAAATCCCAAGCTAGCATTAAAATATTCTAGGGAAGAAAACGGAAGTGGAAAGCAGAATAAAGCAAATATGGCAAAATGTAGACAGCTATAGAAGTGGGGGATGATGGTTATTTTTCTACAAGTTTGGAAACTGTCCTAATGTATACTAGTTTTAAAATAACTAAATCTAAGTCAGGTGGATAATTCCTCAAAATCCTCCACTGGCTTCACATGGCACTCACAGTACAGGTCAAAGTCCTTAACACAGCCTACTGGTCTTTTGACAGTGTTTCTCAACTCTGGTTACACCTTAGTAACCAGCCTCCTGCACTGGAATCAGTGGTCTAGGTGAGGCAGCCCAGCATCAGTGGTTTTTTAATGTTTCCAAGGTAATTATCACATGGAGCCAGGAGAGAGAACTGCCATAGAATATGGCCACCATCCCCTCTCCAACCTCATTTGCCCCTTGTCTTCTTTTGCTCCAGCCACGCCTGCTCTCCTGATGTATCTCAAGCATGCAAGGTATCCCTCCATAGACACCTCAAGGCCTTTGCTTGAAGTGACTTTTTCCCTTAAATGTATCTTTGCTCAAATGTTAGCCCAGTTCTCAGCAAGGCCTTACCTAGTCACTCTAAAAATTGCAGCCCCTTCAACTCTTCCAGGACTCCCTATTCTTATTTCTTTACTTTCCTCCACAGCACTTATCACTATCTCACATGTATTTTATAATTTATTATCCCTCCCCACAAAGTATAATCTCATCAAGGGAAAGAATAGTCCTCTCCAATTGTTATATCCCTAGCAACTCAAATAATAGAACATATTAGGCACTCAGAAAATAAAAATGAATGAAAGATGATACAACATGCTTCTTGGTGGTAGGATTACAAGTGACTTTTTTTCTTATTTTAATTTTCTATGTGAGCATTAATTATGAATGAGAAAAATTGTTAAACAATTTTAATCCAATTTACTTACTTGCTTTTAAAAGCACAGCTAGTGGAATGTTGTCTTGGTGATCACACAAATAAGTACACAAGTGAACCTTCATTAAGCTGTTAAGATTTATGCATTTTAGCCGAGTGCCGTGGCGCATGCCTGTAATCCCAGTGGCTTGGGAGGCTGAGGCAGGAGGATCGCAAGTTCAAAGCCAGCCTCAACAATGGCGAGGCACTAAGCAACTCAGTAAAACCCTGTCTCTAAATAAGAATACAAAATACGACTGGGGATGTGGCTCAGTGGTTGAGTGCCTCTGGGTTCAATCCCCAGTACCCACCCCTAAAAAAAAGATTTATGCACTGTACTGAATGTGATATCTTAAAAAAAAATTTTAAAGAAGGCTTTATTTCCTTGTTTTGCATATAAAACTGACTTGAGTTTTTTGGTGACTGGTCTAAGAGACAGAATCCTATATGTCTTAAAAAAAAAATTTTAGACTAAATTCCAGTTAAAAAACATTACAGTTTTAGTGATACTGAATTTATCCAGAAAATGTAGACTTGGGAATACTCTTTCATTTTTCCTAAAAAAGAAATCAGCCACAAATTTCCACTGATTTAAGGTTTTTCACCAACTATGTCTGCTCAGAATACTTTTGTGGTATGTAACAATACTTACAGTTATCCTACACAAGTAATCTGTAACTACTTGTGTGGCTTTAACTGTGATCCAGCAAGACTATCCTGCTGGAACCCACAAGCATGTGAGCATAGTGGCACACGCTTGTAATTCCAGTTACTCAGGAGACTGAGGCAGAAAGATGGCAAGTCTGAGGCCAGCCCAATAAATACTGGAGAGGATGTGGAGGAAAAGGAACACATTTACACTGTTGGTGGGACTATAAATTAGTACAATCACTATGGAAATCAGAATGGAGGTTCTCCAAAACACTAGGCATGGGCTCACCATATGACCCAGCCATATCACTCCTTGGAATGTATCCTAAAGAATTAAAGTCATCATACTGTAGCGTTACATGCATATCCATATTTACAGCAGTACAATTCACAACAGCCAAATTATGGAACCAGGACAGATGTCCACCCACAGATGAACGGATAAAGAAAATGTGGCATATATACACAATTGAGTTTTATTTATTTAGACATAAAGAAAAATGAAATTATGTCATTTGCAAGAAAAATTGATGGAGCTTGACACCATAATGTTAAGTGAAATAAGTCAAACACATGATCAAGGGTCATGTGTTCTCTCTCATATGTGGAAGCTAGAGAGAAAAAAGGAAAAGGTGTTTGGGAGGGATGTTATGAAAATTAAAGAAAGATTAGTAGAATACAAGAAAAGGGACCAGGGGAAGGAAAGAGGGGAGGGAAAGGGTAAATACTAGAGAACGATATTGGTAAAATTGTTATATTGTGTGTATATGCAAACATGTAGCAACAAAACCCACCAGTATGTACAACTATAATGCACTAATTTTAAAATGTGGGGGGAAATGTGAAGGATAAAAACAGCATATAAAGTATTAATCACAAAAAAACCACCAAATAAATAAAAAGGCTGAGGATGGTAGAGCACATACCTAGAACAAAAAACTTCTATGTTCTATCTGCAGTACTAGGAGAGGAAAGAAGAGAAGCAATCATCTAAAGCAGGAGAGAGTTCCCTAATTCTCCAGCTAGCACAACATAGAAGATGAAGATGGCTTAAGTACAGACGAACATTAACCTTACCAACTGATAAACAAAAAAAGTACCTATTGTACTAAATAAAGCCTTTGTGTTGGACAGACATTCTATAATATTTAAGGGGCTATTATCACCATTATTAACTATTATTAACTCCAATTAAAGTTGCCTCATCCAACCATTTAAGAACCAGTACTCTTTTGTTCTATAAAAGCCATATTCTGGCTGGGTATGGTGACACACACCTGTAATCCCAGCACTTCATGAGGCTGAGACAGGAGAATAGTGAGTTCAAAGCCAGCCTCAGCAACAGCGAGGCGCTAAGCAACTCAGTGAGACCCTGTCTCTATATAAAACACAAAATAGGGCTGGTGATGTGGCTCGGTGGTTGAGTACCCCTGAGTTCAATCCCTGGTACCAAAAAAAAGAGAGAATCCCAAGTTCAAAGCTAGCCTCAGCAATGGCGAGGCGATAAGCAACTCAATGAGATCCTGTTTCTACAATAAAAGACAAAATAGGGCTGGGAATGTAGGTCAGTGGTTGTGTACGTCTGAGTTCAGCCCCTGGTACCAAAAAAAAAAGTCGTACTCTAGAAGAACTAGTTCTCTTCATTTCTACAAGAACCATACTCTGGAGCCTAGGAAAAGTGGTAATACTATCTTTCATAGTCAAAAACATATAAAAAAGAGCTTTAGAATCTTAATCAAATGGTCTTGAGACATTTGAGAAAAACAAATTAACCTTATTTCTTTTCTTTTTTTTTAAATATTTTTTAGTTATAGATGGACTCAATGTCTTTATTTTGTCTATTTATTTTTATGTGGTGCTGAGGATCGAACCCAGTGCCTCACATGTGCAAGGCAAGCGCTCTGCCACTGAGCCACAATCTCAGCCCTAACCTTATTTCTTAAGAAAAGAAAAAAGTGACTCAATAACAAGGGTACCATGAACAGCATGAGCAGGGCATGCCATGCTACAATTTTATATCATGGTAATAAAACAATATTGTATATCAAAAAATAAGTATAGATAGTATGAAGAATGCAAAGTTTATATAAATTTACAAGCTAAATTACAACACTTTAAAAGAATTAACACCATGCTGTTCAGTACTCTAGATGCATTCTCTCTTACTCACTACTATTACAGTATAGTTATCCCTTAGTATTCTCAGGTGATTGGTTCCAGGATACTTATGGACATCAAAATCCATGGATGACCAAGTCCCTTACCTAAAATGGCATAGTATTTGCATATAATCTATACAAACCCTCACAAATACTTTAAATCATGTCTGGATTATTCATGTCTACTACAACATAAATGCTATGCAGTTGTTATTTTGGATTGTTTAGAGAATAATGACAAAAAAAGTCTGTACATGTTCAGTACACATTATTTTTCTAAATGCTTTTAATCTTCAGTTGATCGAATCCTTAGGTAAATAAGCTGCGGATACAGAGGGCCAACTGTATTTTGATAGATTTATCAAAAATATTTGGTTAAGGCCCTATAATCTATTCTAAATTTTCTAAGACTAAATTATTTTCCCATAATAGTAATATATATTCAGAAGGTATATATCAGATTATCTCAATTCCCTAGAAAAATGCCTTCACTAAATTAAGATATAATTTTCCCTTGAATCTTTTTAACAGGTTGGTAAGAGAAATTCTCTGTTGGATCACTCAGTATCTTACATGACAGTTCTAGGGGAAAATTTGTCTGTCTGCTGTTATACCTAGACAAGACTACAACACAATATGCTTAATATGCTTCTCATTCATTTGCCAAGAAACTAGACCATGTTTGGTTTTCTACTCTAAATGATCACATGTCAGATGTTTACTATATCTATTCATCATCTTTTTTCAACACTATAGTTTTTTCAAAACTGTACTTTTAACTACCCTGTTTTACCTTGTTCTTGATTTTACAAAATACTGAAAATTTTCTGTAGAAACTAATTCTGTGTAGAGAAGATTACATTCTTAATATTTAAAAAACAGTATGAATCAAGTATCAGATATTCAATCCAGTACGTGATGGGAAAAAGGTCAATAGCATTTAACCTCTTGCAGTTGGAATTATGTGATATCTCAAAAGTATCTCTTTTATAAATTAACACACAATACAATAAATTGTTAGACAACTATAATCATTTGTGCCTAAGGAAGTAATCCACAGATTAGATAATCTAAACTAAAAAATTTAAATATGCTGCTCTTAAACCTGCTCTTAAATCCTAAATTTATCAAGTGGGTATGTGGCAAAATTCTTTGGTTATAATTAACGTTTTTGAGAGCTTCTTACATGGTGAGACATATTTCAAAGCATTATGCCTGTTATTTAATCTTTTCAACCTTTGTGAGGTAGTTATTATACTCCTTTTGAAGATGATGATCCTAAGGCATAAAGAGGACATGTAATTAGCTCAACGCAGTATCCTGTCAGTGTATACACAGTCTAGCTCTGGAGCCCATATCTTCATTTTTCACTGACTTCACTGAATGAAAAATTTCTTTTATCATATAAACCTGAAGTTCACTGCTGTCACCAAACCTATACCTGGCCCGTGAAAGATATTTAATAAATACTGGCTGTGAATTAAATTCCTAGATATTTTTGCCAGAAAAAAAAAAACCAAGATAGAAAAAACAGTGGAAGAAAAAGCAGAAAGTATTTTCACATATGTAAAGTTCATATGTTATCAAAGTATATTGTTCCTATCATGCCCTCCCATTCAGAAATATTATGTGATAAAATCTAGCCAATGTCTGATGCAGATATGAAATATTTTGGAATTAATAATCAATTTCTAGTCTCAAGAACCAATGTATTCATTGGTATTATTAGTGCTAGTATTATTTTTAATTATTTAGTTTTATTCTTTTACGTAAGTAGAATCATTCTATCAAAATACAAGTCAGAGTTATTCTCTCTTACAGACGGCTGAAGAAGTATGATTATTAAAATAACTGGATTCTTCCAAACCATACAATCAATCCAACTAAGCATTCTAGTACAAACTATCTTCAAAATATAGATAAAAGATAAGTGGTGCCAGAGCATATATACTCATCTCATGGAAATACTCAAGAACCCTTAAAAATCCTTAACATGCAGTCACTGAAGTTGTACTGCTATACTATCCTACTTGTCAATAAAATTCCAGCATAGAGGCAATTACAGAGATAAGTCAATAGATTATCATTATCTTGGATGCAAATATCATGCTCTTCACAGTCCTCTCAGAATTGTTACTGAAATACTACGCCTGACAATGGTAATAGCCAAAGCTTCCAAATATCACGTTCTCAAATATTACATGAATAAGAATTCAATCATCAACATTGCTGAGGAATCGATCCCCTCATATTGATGGCATTGCCTTATTCTTACATTGTCTCCAAATGAAATAATGAAAATGAAAAGATTCTAAGAAGGCATTCTAATGCCCCACCTATAACATTTTCTATTTCCAGGAATCATCCCAAACTGGCTTTAGTAATTAGGTACAGTCCACAGACTATTTACTAAGCAAGTTTTTATTGGGTAAAACACCTAATATTATACCTTTTAAATTCTAAGTGTCTTTGTGCTTGCTTTGGCAGAACATATAACATATATAACATATAACATATATAACATATAACAAGAACTTCAAGTATCTTGAAACTTACTTTTCTAATTTATCATTTACTTGCCAGCAGACAAAGATTTTTCTCTTCATGGTGATTTGATCTGTATGGGCTGAGTTTTACTGTCTCAGAGGGTCTATTTTCCTCTACTACCTCTTCTACTGGCTGGATATCAGGTCACTGAATATGGATTATTTTAGACCTTAGATTTCAAGGGCAACGACATTCTGTTATAAAGCAATCTGTTCAAATCAAGCTGAATAGGGAGGTGCTCAGACTATCCAGCATTTAAAGAGTAACCAATGTAATTCATAAGTTGTCATTTAAATATTTCAGGTGTTTGGATAAGGTTTGGGGGAAATTTCTGAAATGCTGTTTTTGACAGGTAATACACACAATTTGGTAGAGGAGAACGACACAGATTCTTAAGTATGGCCACCCTTTTAATCATAATGAAAGATAAGAAGAGATAGAAAACAAGCCCATAGTGAATCCTAAATCCAACTTTAACCAGCAGTTTGAAGTATGCTTCACAAGATTGCTTCCCCCATCTCTACCTTTTTCATGTTTTTTTTTTCCTGTCCTTGATGAGATATCAAGACAGTAAGTAGCAAAGTGATGAAGGCACACCTCTTTAGGTATATCATAGACTGGATAACAAAATACTAAGAATGACTGCATTGATATAATAGGCTGTATTTTCAGATGACTGTTTTTTATTTTTTTGTTTTTGGCATGGACTATCTTGATTTTCATAATTAATCATGTAGAATAGATATAGCAATTTTAACAAGATCATTTTTACATTTAATCACATCTTCTGGTTCCTAATTCAGTACTGTTATGCACTGAGATTAATATGCTTTTGCTACTGAACTCCAACAAATCTCACACACATTGAGACATGCACTATACTACCATTTCAGGAAATTTTGACAACTAGTAACTATTTTATGTTTGATGTTCAGATAATAAATGGATAGAGGTGCCTTTTACATGTTAACATTTAAAAAGTGGTGGGCCAATGAAAATTTTACTGGTTCAAAAGAAATTTTATGATCTACTTAGAAAGGAGTCCAATACTAAAAGGAACTGTAGACTACAAAGAAATCCTCATAATGGAAACAGAAATTATCACCAAGTTGTGCCTAACAAGAGCCAGTTACTGACATCCAGACAGCTTCACTTTAAACTCTATTTATCAATGAACCTCAATCATTTTAAACTATGCTCTGTACAATGACCTCTGGGTGTAACTCAAAATAATAATTCCAATCTGTCAAAAATAAACTATAATATCACTATTTCAACATCTCAAAGTGTCTTGTCAAGATAAAATGGCATAGCTAGTGCAGACTCTCTGGTCTCTGAAGGAAGATTTTCCTGGAAAATGTCTTGCTTCAGTTTTTAAAATATAATTCTCTACTAGTTTATATTTGAAGAAGCTATATGCATTTTCAGTTAAAAAAAAAACAACTTTCTAAACCATTACAGGATTCTATCACACACAGTCAGAAAGGCTGTATTACATAAAAATAAGCTATATTATAAAATGGGTTGTATGGTTTAATTTAGAAAGCACTTATTAGTTCTTTGAAAATGATATGACTTTTAGATAACCTTTTTCTTGTGAATCGTCATGGACACAGGAGGAAAAACATACTACATTGGATAAAACTGTAAATAGGTGGAAAAGAGATGATCAACAGAAGCAGTGGCATATAGCTTCTTCAAGAATTGGGTAAACTGACCAACTATTTAAGGTAGAACTGCATTAAAAATAATCTAACAGTTGAAAAATAGGATGTGTCCATATTCCCTATAAATATTTGTGGAAGGCTGAATAATAGTCCTCAAAGATATCTAGGTCTTAAATATGCAGAACCTGTGAATGCTATTTTATTTGGCAAAAGGCATTTCATGGATGTGATTTGAGAATCTGAGATGGAGAGAGTATCCTAGACCACCTAGGTAGGCCCTAAATGTAAATGTCCTTACAAAAAGAAGACAGAGGGAGATATTTACAGAGGAAGGTGTTATGGTGAAGCAGAGGGGGAGAGTTTTGAAGATGCTATGCTGCTGGCTTTGAAGGTGGAAGAAGAGACCATGAGCTAGAATGCAACTCTAGAAAGTGGAAAGGCAAGGAAACCATTCTCCCCTACAGCCTCCTGAGGGAGTACAGTTCTGCTGAATCCTTGACTTCAGCCCAGTGAAACACTCTTGTAAGCTTACGACCTCTAGAACTGCAAGAAAATAAATGTGTGCTGTTAAGCTACCAAGTTTAAGGTAATTTGTTACAGAAGACATAAGAAATTATTATAGAAGAGGCAAACTTTCACCCCGTTAAAATCTATTAACTAATTACCATTTACAGAATGAGTTTATTCCAAAATCTACTAAAAATAAGTTTCTAATCAAATCTCAAATAGTTTAAGTTTATTTAATATTTTTTTTTAGTTGTAGATGGACACAATGTCTTTATTTTATTGCTTTGTACGTGGTACTGAGGATCGAACCCAGGGCCTCACACATGCGAGGCAAGCGCTCTACCACTGAGCTACAATCCCAGCCCAGTAAGTTTCTTTAATAGTGACAGAATTACTGGAAAACAGTATAAAATTTTAATAAAAGCAACTTTATATGTATTAAACAAATTTTAGGCACCATGCCAACTGGGCATTTTAAATGAAAGTATAATGTGATGAAAATTAAAGCTCAAGAATAACAAATTATTATCATGGAGCAAGTTACAATAATTCAAAGTAACAAGAGCAGTTGAATGGGTCTATTTTTCTTTCCATTTCACTGAATATCAAACCAACATATTATCCATAAGTAGTGTTGTTACAAAAATGAAACAGGTTCTAAGAAAAAAGTGAACTTTTTTTTTTAACTTCCTATTACATGTAAACGTGTGTCTCTGTGTGTGTCCTCCTTTATATCTCAAAATACCTCTACGACAGAAAAAAAGTTAGATTTAAAAAAAAAAAAACAAGATTTGTTGAAAGGTTGGGGACAGTTTAAATAATGGCTGAAGTTCACAGGTAGTAGTGGTGTTTCTGGGATTCAAATCTAAGATTTCAAAGACTTTTCACTATTCCCAAAGAAAAGAATGGTATCTGGACTGGGGATATAGCTCAGTTGGTAGAGTGCCTGCCTCACATGCACAAGGTCCTGGATTCAATCCCCAGCATCACACACACAAAAAATAATATCTAGTCATTAATAATCTAAACTTGATTCATTTTTTTCTTTAATTCTGAGTGACCAACTCAAAAATCTCATAGTATAAATCTTTGCCACTGTCATGCTAGCAAAAGATATTTTATTTCCTCACTCTCTCCACAACAAGTATTATAATTTCATATAAGTATTAGAAAATATTCTATTTATTTCATTAGGCCTTTATGTAAACTGAGAATTTTAACTTTCCTAATGTAAATGAACTTCTATAAGTCATAACCCTCCAATATGAAACATAGTATCATCATCTCATTCATTCCTTCAACATATATTTCTTGACTATCTACACTTTGCCAGGTACTATCAGGCAAAATGGCAAGTAAAACAATCTTGTCAAATTAACAGTCTAGTGGGGAAGTGGGGTATACAACTAAATAATCAAAAAGTTATAATTTGTGTTGTCATGAAAGAACAATGCAAAGAAACAGGAATACAAAAAGATATTTAACCATCACACCATGTTCTACTTGCATCATATAAAGAATAACATAGTCTATATAAATGATTATTAATCATTTATGGTGGATATATATCTAAAATAAGCTTCACATTCTCCATCTTTTTAATGGCTTTTTCTGTCATCACTTAAGTATGGGATAATTATTGGACAGCACTTTTAGACTAAGTAAACACTCATAGTACCAGTTTTGTCTCCTTTATGGCAATTGTCACAATATGACTTTACTTTTATCTGTGCAATTACTTAAGGTCTATTCCCAGACCTTGATGGAGTGGACAGGGACTGGATCTATCCTACCATCTTAAATAAAATATGGACCAAATACACAAAATTAGTTTTCATTAATCCCAGCACTTTGGGAGGCTGAGACAGGAGAATCCAAGTTCAAAGCCAGCCTCAGCAACAGCGAGACCCTGTCTCTAAATAAAACACAAAATAGGGTTGAGGATGGGGTTCAGTGGTTGGGTACCCCTGAGTTCAATCCCTAGTACCCAAAAAAAAATAGTTTTCAGACAATGGACAATAGGCAGCATAGCACAGCAATCCCTGAGAGAAGGGAAGCAACTTTGCTTTAGAAATACTCCCACTTACCAGAGAGGGTTTCCATACCCACAGCACACAGAGGGGAACCCTAACAGAGACCTGAGTTTAGGACAGGTTTGAAATGGGAGAGGCATCGCAGCTAGAAATCACAGGACAAGAGTATTAGAGAGGAAGGAGCTGAAATCTATTCAGAAACAGCATTCTAGAAATCTATACAGAGTCTTTCTCATGTTCTCAGCTGAGTAGTTAGTGATCAATACATTTGGTGAGAAAACAATCTGAGATACAAAAGAAAGAGCGGACAGAAAAAAAGCTCAAGCCTTACAAAAAGTAAAGAATGGTTCATGTTCCACTCATCCAGAAAGAAGAGAACATGGCACACTGGGTAAGATATTCACAAAATATTTCTTCTGTAGTGAGCTAAAATTAGCCATAGAGTAAAAGGCTGCTCTGGTCTTGCACAACACTGCTTATGAGCAAGCTTGAAAAGATGATACTGTTTCCAAGTATCTTAAGCCCCAGAACAAAGCCCATGAATATATGAAAGCATACAAAAACAATCAGCACTGAATAAAGGAAAATTCTAAATATCTTAACATTCAATAGATAATTAAAATACAATCCATAATAAGCAAAAAAAAAAAAAAAAAAAATCAACCAGAAATTATGTATGATAAATGATATGACAAACTTGTAGACAAAAACATTAAGGTAGGCCAGGCGCAATGGCCCACGCCTATAATCCCAGCACTTTGGGAGGCTGAGACAGGAGAATCAAAGCCATCCAAAGCCAGCCTCAGTAACTGCGAGGCACTAAGCAACTCAGTGAGACCCTGTCTCTACATAGAAGACAAAATAGGGCTGGGGATGTGGCTCAGTGGTCAAGTACCTCTGAGTTTAATCCCTGGTACCAAAAACAAAAACAAAAAAAACATTAAGGTAATTATTATAACTATAGTCCACTATTCAAGAAGGTCAACGAAAGCATAAGCAGTTAAAAGACCTGAACCTATAAAACAGCCCCAGATCAATTTTCTAGAGATCTAAAACTGAAAAATACAATGGACTAAGTGTTTAATGGATTAGATACGGAAGGGAAGAAAAAAAAAAAACTACTTAAAGACACAGAAATGAAGTATTTCAAAAACAAAAAGTATCAATGTGATTACTATGGAATAACTTTAAGCAGCTTAATTTCCAAAGGTGACAGAATAGAACAAGTGAAAAAAATTGTGGTTTAAATCTTTCCAAATTTGATAATACTGAAAAGCCACAGTCTAAAAAGCTCAACAAATACCTGGACATGGTGACACACACCCATAATCCCAACAACTTGGGGGGCTGGGGTGGGAGGATTCCAAGTTCAAGCCTTAGCAATTAAATGAGACCCCGTCTCAAAATAAATAAATAAATAAAAAGGGCTGGTGATATAGCTCAGTGATAAAGCACCTCTGGGTTCAATCCCCAGAATCAAAAGCTGGGGCGGG